>CM065787.1:12989143-13181643 GCA_033296515.1 Macrochelys suwanniensis | reverse complement strand
CCCCTATTCACCCTGGTACAATATCATTTAAGTGGGAGAAGAGAGAAATAGCTCAACCTGAAGCTGTCACAACCAGTTTATGTAGCAGTAAACAGAAAGTAATAAGGTGAAAAGGGGATCAGACCCACTCTCTTCCCACTGCCAACAAATAAGCAATGCACGCAACTGGGCCAATATCTTCCAGGGGATGCATGCTGTTCCCATAGAGACTGGAAGTTCAGATGTGTAAAAGAGACATAGAAAGGGAAAGTTAGTCTGTGATAACATGAGACACTTAGAGATCTAATCAGTAAAAATATTTGATTTTCAGTGGTATCACGCAGTTCTCTCCACAGGTACTAGTGCAGAGAGTCGAGTGAATGATACAAATGAGGGAACAGAGCAGAAGGAGACTCCACCGATTGGAAGGCATGAGATGCACCGTCCTAGGGATGGGGGTTCCACGACCATCACTCCCAAGAGGAGGAGGAGGGTGGTGGTGGTCGGGGACTCTCTCCTCAGGGGGACTGAGTCATCTATCTGCCGCCCTGACCGGGAAAACCGAGACGTGTGCTGCTTGCCAGGGGCTAGGATTCATGATGTGACGGAGAGACTGCCGAGACTCATCAAGCCCTCAGATCGCTACCCCTTCCTGCTTCTCCATGTGGGCACCAATGATACTGCCAAGAATGACCTTGAGGGTATCACTGCAGACTACTTGGCTCTGGGAAGAAGGATAAAGGAGTTTGAGGCGCAAGTGGTGTTCTCGTCTATCCTCCCTGTGGCAGGAAAAGGCCGGGGTAGAGACTGTCGAATCGTGGAAGTCAACGAATGGCTACGCAGATGGTGTCGGAGAGAAGGGCTTGGATTCTTTGACCATGGGATGGTGTTCCAAGAAGAAGGAGTGCTAGGCAGAGACGGGCTCCACCTGACGAAGAGAGGGAAGAGCATCTTTGGAAGCAGGCTGGCTAACCTAGTGAGGAAGGCTTTAAAGTAGGTTCACGGGGGAAGGAGACCAAAGCCCCGAGGTAAGTGGGGAAGTGGGATACCGGGAGGAAGCACAAGTAGGTGAGTGCAAGAGGGGAGGGCTCCTGCCCCATACTGGGACAGCAGGACGATCGGTGAGTTATCTTAAATGCCTATACACAAATGCAAGAAGCCTGGGGAACAAGCAGGGAGAACTGGAAGACCTGGCACAGTCAAGGAATTATGATGTAATTGGAATAACAGAGACTTGGTGGGATAACTCACATGATTGGAGTACTGTCATGGATGGATATAAACTGTTCAGGAAGGATAGGCAGGGCAGAAAAGGTGGGGGAGTTGCGTTGTATGTAAGAGAGCAGTATGACTGCTCAGAGCTCCAGTATGAAACTGAAGAAAAACCTGAGAGTCTCTGGATTAAATTTAGAAGTGTGAGCAACAAGGGTAATGTCGTGGTGGGAGTCTGCTACAGACCACCAGACCAGGGGGATGAGGTGGACGAGGCTTTCTTCCAGCAACTAACAGAAGTTACTAGATCACAGGCCCTGGTTCTCATGGGTGACTTCAATCACCCCGATATCTGCTGGGAGAGCAATACAGCGGTCCACAGACAATCCAGGAAGTTTTTGGAAAGTGTAGGGGACAATTTCCTGGTGCAAGTGCTGGAGGAACCAACTAGGGGAAAAGCTCTTCTTGACTGGCTGCTCACAAACAGGGAAGAAATAGTAGAGGAAGCAATAGTGGATGGGAACCTGGGAGGCAGTGACCATGAGATGGTCGAGTTCAGAATCCTGACACAAGGAAGAAAGGAGAGCAGTAGAACAGAGACTCTGGACTTCAGAAAAGCAGACTTTGACTCCCTCAGGGAACTGATGGGCAAGGTCCCCTGGGAGAATAACATGAGGGGGAAAGGAGTTGAGGAAAGCTGGCTGTATTTTAAAAGAATCCTTATTGAGGTTGCAGGAACAAACCATCCCGATGTGTAGAAAGAAAAGTAAATATGGCAGGTGACCAGCTTGGCTTAACAGTGAAATCCTTGCTCATCTTAAACACAAAAAAGCAGCTTACAAGAAGTGGAAGATTGGATAAATGACTAGGGAGGAGTATAAAAATATTGTTCAGGCATGCAGGAGTGAAATTAGGAAGGCCAAATCACACTTGGAGTTGCAGCTAGCCAGAGATGTTAGGAGTAACAAGAAGGGTTTCTTCAGGTATGTGAGCAACAAGAAGAAAGTCAAGGAAAGTGTGGGCCCCTTGCTGAATGAGGGAGGGAACCTAGTGACAGAGGATGTGGAGAAAGCTAGTGTACTCAATGCTTTTTTTGCCTCTGTCTTCACAGACAAGGTCAGCTCCCAGGAGGCTGCACTCCGTAGCACGGTATGGGGAGGAGGTGACCAGCCCTCTGTGGAGAAAGAAGTAGTTCAGGACTATTTAGAAAAGCTGGACGAGCACAAATCCATGGGGCCGGATGCACTGCATCCGAGGGTGCTAAAGGAGTTGGCCGATGTGATTGCAGAGCCATTGGCCATTATTTTTGACCAACCATAGCAATCGGGGGAGGTCCCGGATGACTGGAAAAAAGCTAATGTAGTGCCCATCTTTGAAAAAGGGAAGAAGGAAAATCCAGGGAACTACAGGCCAGTCAGTCTCACCTCAGTCCCTGGAAAAATCATGGAACAGGTCCTCAAGGAATCAATTCTGAACCACTTAAAGGAGGGAAAAGTGATCAGGAACAGTCAGCATGGATTCACCAAGGGCAAGTCATGCCTGACTAACCTAATTGCCTTCTATGATGAGATAACTGGCTCTGTGGATAAGGGGAAAGCAGTGGGTGTGTTATTCCTTGACTTTAGCAAAGCTTTTGATACAGTCTCCCACAGTATTTTTGCCAGCAAGTTAAAGAAGTATGGGCTGGATGAATGGACTATAAGGTGGATAGAAAGCTGGCTAGATCATCGGGCTCAATGGGTAGTGATCAATGGCTCCATGTCTAGTTGGCAGCTGGTATCAGGTGCAGTGCCCCCAAGGGATGGTCCTGGGGCCAATTTTGTTCAATATCTTCATTAATGATCTGGAGGATGACGTGGACTGCACCTTCATCAGGTTTGCAGATGACACTAAACTGGGAGGAGTTGTAGATATGCTGGAGGATAGGGAAAGGATACAGAGGGACCTAGACAAATTAGAGGATTGGGTCAAAAGAAATCTGATTAGGTTCAACAAGTGCAGAGTCCTGCACTAGGACGGGAGAATCCCATGCACTGCTACAGACTAGGGACCGAGTGGCTAGGCAGCAGTTCTGCAGAAAAGGACCTAGGGGTTACAGTGGACGAAAAGCTGAATATGAGTCAACAGTGTGCCCTTGTTGCCAAGAAGGCTAATGGCATTTTGGGCTGTATAAGTAGGGGCATTTCCAGCAGATCGAGGGACGTGATTATTCCCCTCTATTCGGCACTGGTGAGGCCTCATTTGGAGCACTGTGTCCAGTTTTGGGCCCCACACTACAAGAAGGATGTGGAAAAATTGGAAAGAGTCCAGCAGAGGGCAACAAAAATGATTAGGGGGCTGGAGCACATGACTTATGAGGAGAGGCTGAGGGAACTGGGATTGTTTAGCCTGCAGAAGAGAAGAATGAGGGGGGATTTGATAGCTGCTTTCAACTACCTGAAAGGGGGTTCCAAAGAGGATGGATCTAGACTGTTCTCAGTGGTAGAAGATGACAGAACAAGGAGTAATGGTCTCAAGTTGCAGAGGGGGAGGTTTAGGTTGGATATTAGGAAAAACGTTTTCACTAGTAGGGTGGTGAAGCACTGGAATGGGTTACCTAGGGAGGTGGTGGAATCTCCTTCCTTAGAGGTTTTTAAGGTCAGGCTTGACAAAGCCCTGGCTGGGATGATTTAGTTGGAGTTGGTCCTGCTTTGAGCAGGGGGTTGGACTAGATGACCTCCTGAGGTCCCTTCCAACCCTGAGATTCTATGATTCTGAGTTGCCACAAGATTCACTCTACAAGGATTTCAAAATGGCCCTGACACAGTACCATGCAATAGGCAAATGTATGTAGCTAGTAAGCATGGTGCACGAGGGAGGAACCATTTCCATGCAAGAGATAAGGAACTGATTAGATGAACGGGAACACAGTGCCATGCTGTGAGGTTATGGCTTAGGGAAGAGGAGGGTGGTGGTGTAAGGAAGTGCCGCAGGGGCTGGTATTGTGCCTAATAGTTTTCACAATGTACATATAACTGATCTCCTTTCGCTGTGTCCCCCATTGTGCTCATCTTTCTGACACTGTCTTTATATTTGTCTTGTGCATGTGCCAAGCATACTGTTAAGAATAATAATCATCTATGAATTCTGGAGGATGGTAATGGAGACCACCAAACTGGTGGACCCTTAAATGGTTTACTAGTATTAATATTCATTGCTATTGGACCATACATATACAGGGTATTTTACAATAGTAAGAAATGCACATAAAACAGTCCTTGCTGCAAAGAGCTAATAATCAGTGCAATTAACAAAAGAAGTGGGAATTGCTTTTGAATCTTAGCTCACATAGGATTTGCAGAACAGTTACTAATTAATTTTTGTATTACTATAGCCCTCGGTGACCCTAAACTAGATTGAGCCCTCATTGTGCTAGGCACTGTATACATATGTATTAAGAGACAATCTTTAGTTTCAAAGAACTTACAACCTAAATAGACACAACATACAATGCGTGGGAGAAAGGCAGTCTGATTCCCACTATATTTACACATGGGAAGCTGAAGCAAAGGAAGATTAAATGACTTAGCCAGAGGAAGTCTGTAGCAGGGCAGGACTGGAACCCAAATCTCCTTGCTCCTGGAAAAATGCCTTGCCTGTAAGACCAGCCTTCCTCTCTGCCTGTTGAACTGGTGGAGTCTTGGGAGAGGAATCACATCTGGAGAAATCTAGATAGATTAGGTGCAAGGTAAGTAACTCACACATGAGTGTCAACTTGGGAAAGTTTGAAATCATTGAGTTTTGCAGTTTAAAATTGTCAGAGGAAATGGGCTTGTCCTAGAGATGACAGGACAAGAAAGAAAGATCTCGGGGTGATGGCAAAGAGTCAGAGAACCTTTAGAGTCACGTTTGACTGCAAACCCAAAAGGTCATTACAGTATCTTGATATAACAGGACTTTGTTGCCTGTCCCAAAGTGTTTGTTATGACAGAAATGGCCACTTACTTAGCTGGGGAAAGGGCGTGGAACTCCAGGTGCTACTAAGGGTACATCTGCCCTGCAATTCAAAATCCATGGCACCAAGTCCCAGAGTGGTGCTTGGGCAGCGGGGCTAAAAATTGCAGCGTAGATGTTTGGGCTCAGGTTGGAGCCCTGGGATCTGAGACACACCCCCATCAAGGGGTCTCAGAGAGCGGGCCCCAGCCTGAGACCAAACATCTACACTGCCATTTTTAACCCCACAGCCTGAGCCCCACAGACCCAAATCACCTGACCTGGGCCAGGTGCTGCCATGCCACTGGTCTCTTATTGCAGAGTAGACACACCCATGGAGACCGGGATCATATTGATCAGCTCCAGTCAACTGATGGCATTATCACCACGTTAACAGCATGGGCAGCAAACAGGGCTGGCCTTAGGGGTAAGTGATCAGGATGGCCAACATTTGAGAATGCCAAATCCCCCTCCCTTCCCCAGATTCCACCCCCTCTTTTTTTTGTTTTACTTGACAGCTTCTCCCCACCCGACCCACATCTTTTGGGGAGTGAGGGTGCACTGAAACAATTTTCTGCCTTGGTTGGCAAAACACCTTGGGCTGGCCCTGACGGCAAAGGACAAGCTCCCACTGAGTCCAGTGGGACTATTCTGTGCATAAAACTAAGTGTGACTAAGGGTACGTCTATACTACCCGCCTGATTCGGCGGGTAGCAATCGATCTTCTGGGATCAATTTATCGCGTCTCGTCTAGACGCGATAAATCGATCCCGGAAGTGCTCGCCGTCGACACCAGTACTCCTGCTCCGCGCGAGGAGTAAGCGGAGTCGACGGGGGAGCCTGCCTGCCGTGTCTGGACCCGTGGTAGGTGCTTTTTAGTTATTCACATAGCTGAAGTTGCGTATCTTAGTTCAACCCGGGGGGTTAGTGTGGACCAGCCCTTAGTGTCTGCAGAATCAGAGCTCATGGCATAGAGTAGCAGAAGAGTGTTATAGTCCATTGTATAGGTCTCCCTCACAGGAAGACAAAAGAAGGTCTTGAAAATTACTCTTCCTAGCCTGATCTATATACTGACTGATTCAACAGTCAGTTGTAAATTCTACTTACATGCCCATAGAATTACTGTAAGATTTATTTTAGCAAATTGGTGCAGTTTACATTTGAATTAGTTTTGTCTGGAGGTGTTAGAGTGACGGAAATGTGAGTCTGGACTCCTGAGTTTTATTCCCGTTTGCTACTGACTAGGACTGAGCTCACACTGAGGATTTCAGAAATTCTCCCGCTGTATGTCTAGCGCTTGTACAGCTTCACTAACTATGGTGGAAGTGCGAGTGTAGATGTTGTTTTATTTAGTTATTTTTTATTACCACTAGTGGTGATTTCTCACCTGCATAAAGTTGCCCAAGTGGACTGGGGCCCAAGATAGAAAGTTGCCAAAAAGGCGACATGCAGACATCTGCACGTTTCCAACACATGTAGCAGGAATTTCCAGTAGAAAATTCCCTTAGGATTTCCAGTAGAAACAAAGCAATTCAAGCCTCCATTTATTTGAGATACGCAGCCATAAATAAACAGTAACAAAACAGAGAGTGACAAAAACACATGGAGAAAATCTCAGTTTGCAAACAAAGTTGCCAACTTTTTGTATTTCCATTATGTGGAATGAAGTCTAGAATTTTGACAATATGTCTGATGCCTTCTGTAAAATCCCATTTTAATCAGTGATGACAGTTTGACTTTTTCCAGCTGCTTAGAAGCACTAGACAGTCAAGTATCTCAGTAGGGCATGGGTTGGCATGCTGGGATATGTGTAAGCTTTAACTTTCCTCCCACTCATTGACTTACCATGGTATTCAATGAACAGGAGTGATGGGGAAGCTTTTTGCAGGTTTCATGCCAGCTTGTGCCATCTGTGTTCTTATCCCTGTCTTGTAAAAGTAAAATCTGCACTGCGAGACTCTATCCAGATGCTGCCAGCTAACACATTCATTCTCAGCAGCAAGTGTGACTTGTATTTATAAAGCGCTGTGTTGCCCTCTGGACCGTTTGTGGTGCTGCACACTTCCGGGGGGAAAATATCAAATAAAACAAAGTTTAAAAAAATGCTAATGAGCCTAAAGAAAGTGACATCAATTCAAAGAGAGGGATAATATGTGAGGACAAAAATTAGTTAAAGTGGAAATAAATATAAAAATGGCAACTGCGACACCCTTTAAAACCTAAGGAAGGATGGGAGAAAAGCATTAAGGGAGCAAGTTCTGTGCCATAGCAGCGAACACAGTGAAGGCTCTGTCCCTGCAGACTTAAGGCCAATTGTAGAACCCCTGAAAAATGCCAGAGGTAAAGACACCCATCTGTAGGAGAGCTCCTATCTCAAATAGGGGCTAAACCAAAGTCCAGTGAAACTGAGCTGATCTCTAAAGCCTATTGATTGCGTGACGTATGCTGCACTACAGCTATGTGAGCCTCACAGAGTGGACTGCATATTGAGGTGGTGTTCTGTGGGACAGAACAGCAGTTAGCTGATGGGGTCAGGTAATAAGTTACCCATTTAGAACCCTCTTTCTTCCTGCATCTTATTCAAGCCTCTTCTCACCTACTAGGTCTATCTAATCTATTGATCATAGTTACTTACAGGGCCCCCTCATTACCACAGCACACGGGCATCCCACAGACTTTAATGCACTCCTGTGAGGTAGGGAAAGGCTGCTATCCCCATGTTACAGTTGGAGAACTGAGGTCTCCTTAGTTCCAGACCATCACCCTAACCACTGGACCCTTCTTCCTCCCTGGTGCCCAATGACATTGCTGCTCTCAGTCCTTGTTGTTCCGTCTTGTTCTCACTGTGCTCTCCCTAATCCTTTGGCTTTACTACTCCCATCATTTCCTTCTGCTTCTTTGTTTCACACCTTCTGTCATGCTCTCCTTGGACTCTTGAGCAGCTCATTCTCTCTTCTCAATTTTTCTTAACTTGTAAGTTCTTTGGTGGCAGAGAACATGCTTTAATCTATAGTGCAGTATATAAATGCACGGCATTTTTTTTAGTAATAATACAGAGTTAGAATAAATTAGTCTGATTATCTAAAGCTCAGCAGCTCGGGCTGTGCACATAAAATTAATGGTATGGACCTACTTTGCCTGTACAGTTACTACAATTACACATACAAACACCCATTCTGCGCTTGACATGGTCAGCAGGACATTTCACTTGATATCTGCTTACACAAATACCCAATGTGCACATGCTATTTCATGCACAACTGTCTGAGGCTCCTGAGATTTTAAAATTGGGCCCTAAATTAATAGCTGTTAGTTTATTTTTAAACTTCAGAATTGTGTTATCAGATCATGTGGGGGTGATGTACAAAAATTATCATACATATTTTTAAATAGTTTTTACAAGTCTCAACCCAACCTCTATTTTTGCATCTGGAAGTTGGTAATTGGATGTATAAATGGTAACACCATATTAATTATTAATAGTAGCTATGAAATTGGTGGAGCAATTATTGCACCTGCAGAAATAGAGCCTGCTTTTTAAATTCAGGCCCATTAGATTTGCTCTTATTTTTTTTCTTAGTGTGTTGTGTTTAAAAATGAACTAGTTTTATGCCACAGAATGCATAAAAAACATGACATTTAGATTAAAGAGACAGATCCAATCACAATGTCAATGACTTATTTACAAATGTTTTCTCAGCCATGTTGCTTTTCTTTAATTTCTGCAGGATATCCTTTTTCCTTCAAAGTCTCCAGAAATTACAACACATGCCGCTTTTATGGGGCCATTAGTTAGGAGACTGACAAGGTAAATTAGTCAAATAAATGCTGCTAAGCTCATACCGGTACCTGTTATTTAAGGTGTTTAGTTTGCATGCAAATGTTCTACTTTAACGGACAAACACTCTTTGAAAGTATTTGTTATATAAATCTCTCTCTATTAATATAATGAGTAATCTGTTCCAAAATCTTTTGGATGCTTTTCACAGTGCAAGATGATATTTGGTTTTAGAAGGAAAAATCCATCATTGTTTTTTAATTTGAATGACAGCCCTGTATCGAGAAATAACATGGAATTTTTTTTGTTAAAGAATATCCCCAAACCCTTGATTTGAAAATATTGATTCTGGTGACAATTATCACAGATTTAGCTCCTTTGGCTTTAGATGAATCATTAAACATGTCCCTTAACTCATAAATCCATCTGCTAATGAAAATCTGCAAGACTGAACTTTGGGGCTGTGTGTGTTTTTAAATGTGGTTGCAGCAGCGTTAGAACTCCCGGAATCCCTAGGGTTCTAAAGATGATTAATGATAACAAAGCTTTCCACATTGTGTTAGCAGATAGGAAGGAAGCAAGAATACTTTAAAAAAGGGAGTGCATAGAATTTGTGAGTGTTGAAGTTCATTAGGAGTAAAGTTTTAACCCTCAAAAACGGTAGTCAAAGTTTTTACGTAGGTGCTAACAGGGTGAAATAATTTTTCATCATCTTCATAAAAATCAGTCCTATAGCTGCATTAACATTTACAGACAAAGTTCAGTAATGTCTTGGAGGAAGTCACTGTACTGAAACTTAGAAACATTTGCAAATCATTTGGACTACTTGGACTCCTATAATAATATATAATGGACAGCTAGGTACACTCTCCCCCCCTCCCCATCCATGTCAATTTAGCTTTTGAAATGTGTTCAAGATTTGTGCTAATGGTTTTCCCCGTGGGTGGCATTACCAACCCGATTATACAGATTTTAAGAAACTCTCTTAGGAAGATTTTTTTTCATCATAAGTTTTGACGTTGACCTGCTACACTGTGTAATTTAGTATTTTTCCCCCTAACAAAGCAAAGGAAAATTGAATATTTCCTGACAAGAGGGATTATGGCAACATTTTCCCATATAAGAATCCAGTCATCTCCAGGGGCCAGTTCATGCCCCTGAGATCTGTGCATTTACACAAGAATCTCAGTCCCTGCACACAGAAAATGGGTTTGAGTGCTTCTCTCTTGACCCTGCTCCTGCCATCTGCTTTCTACATGTACCTTGTGGAGGCGTTTCCATGAGATCCAGGGTCTGAAGGGGCTAGAGGGTGGTGCTGGGGCAGGTTCTGAGTGAAGAGACACACTCTGGCCCCAAAGAAGTTACAATGAAAAATTAATACAGTCCCAGGCTGTGTTACCTTTTCCATGGACCCAGCATCCCAATGGAAGCCATGGCTAGAAAGGAGCCCAACCTGCTGTGGGAGCTCAAGGCCTCTGCATAGATGACCCTGATCTTCTGTGGATTCAGAAGGATCTGCCAGATTTGGGGGCAGCATTTCCATAGAAGTGGAGAACAAACACGGCTCCCCTTGCTCCAGGGGAATTTTCATGAGGAGATCTCTGAGGAGATTTCCACACAAAAAGCCCACTCCTGAGGTTATTCCTTCAGGAAGGGAGAGAATCTGGCCCCAGCTATTTAGATAGCTGTATAAAACTGTCCCCCTTCCACCAAAAGGAACATGCTTCAGTGAAACCTTATCGTTAGAGTTGGTTAAAAAACTTCACCAACAGTGTGTGCTTTTCAACTGAAAAATTTTGAAAGTAGACATATTTCAGTCAGTTCTACAGCAGGTTGAAAAATGGGATGAATATATTTGCCACAAAAAAAAAAAGAGGCAATCTTCAAATTTCAGTTTTTGTATCCATCTCTCCTAATATTTTATGGCGTTAAATAGCCTAGTCTTCACTCCTTTCTTATATATCCAAATAAAATTCATATTTTCAGGGCACCCAACATCATATTTTCCAAGAGGCCTTTTAATATACTCTACTAGCTTTGTTGTGAAATATGTTAGAATAGGCTTGCTTAGTACTCACAATGAATTTATTCTACATTCTTTGATTCACTGCATGTACTATTATCTGTTTATCCTACTGGCACAGAGTTAGAAGAAAATTAACAAACTAGCTGATACCCAGGGAAAAATTGTTGGAATGGTGCTCTCAGATATTTTCCTTCCTATCTTCTCCTTTCACATTCATCTCTCTAACTTCTCTTCTTTTCATCCATTTCTCCCCTCCATTTTGCACTTTTATAGTCTCTGTAATTAGAGGAGATCCAAGCACAATAAAATGCACTGGAATTCAGCTGGGCGAGGGAAACACACAGTTATTCAGAGAATAAACAAGGTTAGTCTACATATAAATCAATGGAGTCAAGTATTTGGAGGATACATGTATATTCCATGGAGATACTGCACCATACAGTTATTTTCTAAATATAGTATAATAATTAGCACTTTCCATTTCTGTAGTGCCTGCTATTAGGATCTCAAAGCACTTCACAATCATAAAATTAGTCTTTGAACATTCCTGTGAAGTAGGATTCAAGCAGGGCTAAGCTTAGCTGGTGCAAATCATATAGTTTTTTGGTCTACTCTGGAGGGTTTGCCAACTACACCAGTTGCTACTTATGCCTGAATCCCAGTTATAGCCAAAAAAAGAACAGGAGTACTTGTGGCACCTTAGAAATTAACAAATTTATTTCAGCATAAGCTTTCGTTGGCTAGAGCCCACTTCATCGGATGCATAGAATGGAACACACAGGAGCAAGGTGTGTGTGTGTGTGTGTGTGTGTGTGTGTGTGTGTGTTCGTGTGTGTGTGTGTGTGTGTTCCATTCTATGCATCCAATGAAGTGGGCTGTAGCCTACGAAAGCTTATGTTGAAATAAATTTGTTAGTCTCTAAGGTGCCACAACTACTCCTGTTCTTTTTACGGATTCAGACTAACACGGCTGCTACTCTGAAAGTTATAGCCAAGTATTTAATCTTACAGTGCTCTCAGCCTCAAATTCCAGGGGTGACATCCTTACCATTTACACTGGGTAAAAGGGCCAAAATGGCATAAAGGGGCCCTAAAGGCCATTTCTGGCCAGGGGAGAATTCCATGGCATAGGTACTGTGGAAGACAGCCATAAAGTCCAGCACAGAATCTCACCCCAAATGTTGAATACCTTTGGTAAGCAAATGCGGGTGATTTTGGTAGGCTACTGAACAGTTCCTTAGAGTTTTCTAATCAGTTCATACTGTGTTTCTTTCCCCTTCTAATTGCACAGAGAATATGCTATTGTTTTCGTTTAAATTATACAAAATTTTAAACAAATGGAAATAAAAAACTAAAACCCAAACCATTTAAACTTCACATAGCTATATACAGCAGTTATAATTAAAATATCCATAAACTATTACTGAACTTACATTTTTCCTAAACAAAAGTGCTGTGCAGCTCTACCGCTGAAGCTGAAATGTATATATTAGACCTGGACATCCAGGGATTTTACAGTAACCGTTACTCTATGAAAGCAATTCCAACCCCTTCTTCCAAAAAAAACAACCCACAAAAATCCTCCACATAAATAAATATTCCACTTCCATAATTTATAAATTACTTTGGTTTAAAAAGCTAAACCTGCCAAGCAGTTTGACTGCAACTGGTCTGATTTTTTTGGTAAGAATATTGAAACAGCTGAGATTGGTTATGTGTAGGGTTAATGTTTGGATAAGAAACCTCCAAGGAAAACTGAAGTGCTGAATTAAAACCACTCCATGGTAATTAGTGGGAGTACTTCCCTGAGTCAGTGGTGAATCAATGCCACAGCCTAGCAGTAGGGGGCACTATAGGGAGAAGATGCCATCTTTTCAATGAGATATTAAATCAAGGTTGTGGCCATTTGTGCTGGCACTTTTTGCAAGAGTAGGGATATTAACTATGGTGTGCTGGCCAAAGTCTTACTGAGTAATTAGTTTACATTCTGGCTGCTTAAAATTTTTCCTGTATTTTCATTTTGTGCCCTAAACTGGTATGTAATATTGCTGTGGCCTGTTAAATGTCTCCTGTCCTTGCCCCAGAGATGCTGGCATTTGTGGTTGGTGAAATAAACCATGTTTATATACGTTCCTACTGCCTGGGGAGCACTTTGGCGTCGTTGGATAAATGTTGGTCATTATATTAAACCTTGAAAAGTGCCTTTCTGTACATGTACAGAAATGACTTTTCTGCAAAGGTTTAGTTAAATATTTTATATTAAATACTGTGCATATTGTTTAAGGGTTTGCCAGCAGGTGCACTATAATTCCAAAATATTGGGATTTTATACTACAGTTCTTTTCATTCTACTAAACATTTGCATATGTTGTCACACCTGATGCAAGGGTTATAGAACATGATAAAACATTCAGGGTTTCTGACACTTTCTTCTGACAACCTTTAGCCCTTACATTTACTACACTTACCAAACTATAGTTTAGGGCCAGATCTCAGTTCCGGATATGGACTCTTGCATTAGTTCATTTGAATCTAGTTTTGGCAGCTAGCTTTGGCATGGTACCATGTTATGGCTGTGTGATAGAGAACATAAAACAAGACAGTGGTCTCAGTCCAGGCGTCAAGATCACTGGGGAAAAATCATCGCAATATGCACTTTCATTGGCTGACATGGCAGGGAGGACATAAGCACAGGTAATAACTACCTTGCCCCCATCTCTTTGAAGTGTATCTCTCCAGAACAGAGCTGAGAATGAAACATAATTTTGGGAAAGCTTGCATTGCCACTGTTCATGTTGCTATTCTCTGCATAGATTCACTTTCTAATACTGCCAGTCTGGCTGCTCACAAGTGCAATAGACTAATTTAATGGTTTTGTACAAGGAGTTAGTCCTCAAGGCCAATGTAATGCTTTGTTATTTTGAAATAAATATTTAAATTTGCTGAGTTTTCCAAGTTTGGAAATGTGCTGCTGAGGATATGTAGTAGTTAATTTTTCAAAATGGCTTTTGGTGCAGCGCATTAATGATGCTATCAGACTCAAGTAAATTGGAATCATGTAATAAATAAATGACTCAATCACTGAAAGACTGTACATTTTCCTCCTCCCGTCCTACTCCCCCTGAATGTATTAAAACTAGAGCTGATTGAAAAGTTTCTGTGGAAATGTTTTGTTGGTGGAAAACTGCTTTTTGACAAAATGGAAAGTTTTGCAAAATAAAATTAATTTTCATCTAAAATTTTGGGGTCTTCAGAAAATCTGGAAACTGGAATCAGTTTTTTAATTGAAATTAGGAAAATGTAGATGGAAATAAAAACAAGTAATGTTCATCACAAATTTTGCAGCATAAAAAATAATTTTCCCAACAAGATCTAGTTAAAACTCACCAAAACACAAACATTCTACCTGGGGTCCTTGATCATAGATCTATATTTGGTGGGAAACTGTACCTGTGCAGAAATACCTGGGAATGATGGGATAAGATGAGAATGACAATGCAATTAGAACACAGAATTTCCAGGCAAATGGAATCTCACACCATGACACAAAAATGTCCAAAGACGTAGGAACTCCTGTAAGTAGACTATGCACCACATTTAAAAAATAGAAAAACAGACAGTAAGTTTTGGCACCAAAGAATGTCTAAGATACAATTAGTCTTTTTAAAAATATCCATGTTATGCTTCCACAAAAGGCAGCCGTGAGGAATCTCCCATACCTTCACCTTTACCAAATGCTGGGTACCTGGAAAGGCCCTCCTTCCACATGTTACACCTTGACCAATATAGTTTATTGCTTGTACTTACTTCTAAAATGAGACTATAACTGGGGCTCTGTGAAACTGCATCAAAATTTGAAAATTTTGACATTTGTTTTCATTTTTTTGTGAAACTGAATCCAGTTTTACCCCCAAATCTGTGAAATGTTGAGAATTTCCCTCCTTTCCAGTGAAACATGGTTTTACTTCTGAGCAAAATAAAGTAAGTAAATAAAAAACAAACAAACAAACCCCCCCAACAATAGAAACTTCTCTATAATTTTAACATTACAAATTTCAAAATTTAGTTCTGATAAAGAGCAGTTTTAATATGGCAATACTCAAAATATCAACATGCTGTATGGATCAGTGCAAGATCTGCCATTTGGTAGTGCTGAGGCTGCAACATGGCCTGGAACAAAACTTTTTAAAAAATTGTGAAATTTTCTAATAAAATATTTTATCTTAGCCCTAATTATGGGGTGATCCTGTGCTCACTGAATTCTATGGCAAAACTCTCATTGAGTTCACTAGTGGAGGGTCAATCCCTCCAACTCGAGGATGATCAGTGACAGTTCATGTAAAAACCACTACAGATATTACTCACCACAAAACCTGTAACTTGCCTGTCAATCAATACATTACCTGGTGTTTATGGGTAGGATTGTCTAGAGTATCTAAGTAGCTTAGGTGCTCCAATCAATGGGACTTTTGCTCTTAACACACTTAGGTGCTTTCTACGTTTATAGATTGAAACCAGCGGTTAAAACAAAACCAAACCACCACCCCAAACCCCAGAATTTCCTTGCCATTGTGTGTTTACGATCCTATTGTAATAGACTTCTCTTCCTCCACCAGCTGGGTTGACAATGATTATGGTTTGAGATAGAGAGACGCGGGGAATGGGAATTTAAAATGAGGACATGGCTTCGTTGCAAAAAAAAAAAAAAAAAAAAAAAAAAAAAAAAAAAAAAAAGTGGGCGGAGGAGGTGGTGTCTTAACTCGAGTTATCTAAGTCAAGTGAAAATCCTAGTGAAGATAAGGCAGTTGCAATTTTAACCTGAGCTAATGGGTAGCGAAAAACCACAGCCTCCCCTATTGTATTTAGCTCAACCTGCTAACTTTGTTAAAAATACACTTAATTTTTAAGCACATGAGTTGTCCTGTTTAAGTCAGTGATGTCAAGGGGTGTACTCACCTGCTTAAAGCTAGGCATGTACTTAAAAACCTAGATGAACTGGGGCTTTAGTGCAGTTTTTTTTAAATCAATGTGAGATGCTTCTTCCCCCCCATAAAAGTGGTAGCTCCTGTTCTTCCAAGAATACAACCTGTAAGAAAAGTTGAACCAAGAATTATCCTACATAAAGAGTCCTGTACTGCTCCCCACCCCTGCAAACTTCACTAAGTAGCAGTTCATCAGCTAAAAAAAGTACTTTAACTAAATTAAATAAACATTCAAAGATATTAGACTGTGGCATCTTAAAAGTCTATATTGGGATTTTTTCCCTGGGAGATCTTTTATATTTTTGTTGATTTTTTAAAAAAATGTTGCCATGGAGGTTTCTCACTCTTCTACTGTTGCTGCTCTCTCATAAAACTCTCTGCAAGTCTCAAGGGAAACATTCACATTCAGGTCACAATGGTAAAAGAAAGCTTTATGGCAAAGTTAGCAAGCATTTCTAATTACGTGTTTTTTTTTTAAAGGCTATTTCACTCTTATATTGGTCATTTAAGCTAAAATAAGACCTGGGATAATTGAAAGTACCCACTCCCTGCCTTCAAGTCATTCAGAATGCTATCCTTCGACAAGGAAGTGACATATAAAAACATTAAAAACACAAAAGCACCTTCCCTTAAAAGAAAATTGGTGAGTACGGAAGCCTTGTCTAAACAAAAAAGTGGCACCACTTTAACTAAACCAGTATAATTACCCCACCAGTGTGGATGCAGTTATATTGGTATAAATGGGCTGAATATTGGTATAAATGGGCTCTCTGGCCACGACAGTGATTGCTTACATGCAAAAGTAATATAAGGAAAGGATGTGTGTATGTTTAGTGTAATTCAGCAGCTGGAAATGAGGAGACCAGCACAACGTGATCCTCCAGCTCCCTGCAAACCACCAGCAAGGGTTTCACAGAACACCAGTAGTAAACAAAGCCACAGTACAGGAGCCATGCCTTCAATTCCAAAAGCGCAGTCCCCTGTTCGCCTAGGGCTTGGTGGTGAGCTTCCTGAAAGGTGACTGGAGTCAGACAATAAATGAGCCAGGAAAAAACTAAAGGAGGAGGTAGCTATAGCGATGGCCTACACCATGATAAAGGGCTTTAGAAATCAGCACAGCCAGCTTGCGAGTTACGCAATCATTTTATAAGCAGCCAATTTAAAGAATGAAGGGTGGATGTAATAATGAAAGCACGGACTAGTTCTATAGTGCTCTCTGCCTGAAGATCTCAAAACATTCCATAAACGTGAACTGATTACATCTCTCAACAGCCTTAGAAAGTAGGTATGAGAAGTAGAATTCTCTCTATTTTACAGATGGAGAAACAGAAGTGCAGATAGATTAAGTAACTCTCCCAAGGTTACGCACCAAGCCAGCATCAGAACCAAACCTGGAACATAGAACTCATACTCTAACAATAAGGCTATGCTGCCTCCCATAAGATATGATTACGGTTACAAGGGAGCAAACATGCGTCTGTACTCCAAAGCTGAAAGCGACGGAGAGAAACTTCTGCAAGCCCTGCTTGGAGAGAACTATAAAAATCAAGGCTCGTAGGAATGAGGTTATGCATTGTTGTTGGGCGATAATGTGGGTGCAGATTATGCAAATTCCAAAACTATTAACCATGACTGGTAGATGGTTTCCAATGATGAGATTGTGATTGAAAACGATGCCTACCTCTGACAAAGTCATTTCTATAAATTGGCGATGGGACATGAAAGAAATGAGAGCAGCCTCATGGCACAGTATTGGTCTTCATAGCAATATTCACAGGTATTTGGTAAAGCATTGTTATCCTCAATTATATAATGGTGTAGACTATATGGGTAACAAATAATCTGCAGATTTTTTATATATAGTAGGTACGTGTGTACCTGAGACAGAATTCTTATGCCAACACTGTGTGCAAATGTTGTTTCTCTTTTACATAAATGAAGATGACATAATTGGTAATAAGCTTAATTTAGTCCAGGTCAGCTATATGATAAGGCATAAAGGCTAATTTGGCATCAATATAGCCGTATGATAATATGAGAGTTTAGAGAATGAAGAACTTGATTTTCTTCTTGAAAACACTCATATGACTGTCTTATGCTCAAAGATATAATCCCAAGGAACAAATGTGGCACTTTGAAAGGTTAAATAGCTGTCACAGGGGGAGTGATCCCTGACTGCCATTTTAAATTCACTCTTCTGAGGAGCCAGAGTTTTACAGGTTTAAGTTCCTTTCACCCACTCTTCAAAATGACGATTTCAGAGTTGTGAATCCAGTCATGTGATTTCAACTTCTGATGGGGGTGGGGAAGGTAGAGTTTGAGGACAAAAATGCCATTGGACTAAATAACCTCTTCTGACTTTTTATTTTGGTCAACCACACCCAGCATCATCTAATAAAAAACCCCAACCCTCTAGCCTCCAATTCTTCATAGGCACTAGAGAACAAATATTGCTGAGGATATCCCCAGATACACTGGAACTGGTGTGATTCTAGTCCAAAGAGGACAGTCAGAGTCACAGAGGCCATGCTGTGGGGGCACATCTCCCGCACAGTGTAGAGAACAATTCCCTGACATGACTGTTATGTTCTGCAACTTATGTGCATCCACTGAGCATTGTTCCCAGTGAAGGTGCAGGAATATTAGAAACATAATGTCTTGACTTCAGAAGGTTTAAATCTGAACTCCCAAACATGATCATAGTCCAAAGTTTTTTTTGTAAAGGTGGGAATCCATATGTATTCTGCAATGACGCTGTTAATAAAATAAACTTGTTTTTCCAGGCACCAGAATCCAGTCTGGGATCTGAAAACCACACTGTTCTTTCTGCTCCTTACATTATCACTGGCACTAAATATTTTATCATCTGAATTTAGCTGCCAAGTCTGTTGATGACACACAAGGCAGAATATAATGTTTTATGCTTCCATAGCTCCTTGCCTCTGCAGCATCAACAGGGATACGACTCTTCTTGTCGGGACGTTGGGGTAGGGGTGACGGGATGATGGCATGGAGTGGCTGCCCTGGTGATCTTTCCCTCAGAGCTCTGCACAGCTGCGCTGAGGATAACCTCCTGTAGTTGGTCAAGATCTGGTGTGTCTGATCCTGATTTGGGACATGAGTCAAAGCTCACTGAAGTCATGGCCTTGCTGCTGCAGCTCATCTTGCTCCCTCTTATTCATTCATTGTCTGTTGGCAGCAGAAAGGCTGCAACTTCTTTTCTTCCTTCTATCCTTCCTGAGCTGGTTTCACTGGTCTTGGGGGTGGGGCAGGTTGGTTATGGGGAATAACAGCTGTGACGTTGCACTCTATATGTTTTATGAAAACATGCTTATGAGTGTGAATATGCTGTAACTGGAATATGCTTCATGCAAAAGGTCTCTTGTAAGGTATCATAACAAAGATTATAACCTACTGAATATGTTCCTCCTATTTGTATGTATGTATCATTCTTGTATCTGAAGCTAAAAATATGAAGTATAACTCTGAGGTCCTACTATAATTATGCAAAGTGTGGGCCATTAATGGTGGTTTAGAATCTTGATGGCTCCCATTGACTAGGACAATTGGTTGTAAATGGCTCTGTTTACTTGCAAACCTTCCTGTGTACTTGTGGGCCAGCCCAGAAAGAATGGGGGCTGGGGTCTCACAGGACATGTGATCATGTCACCTGATACTGGAATCCATCCTAAATCTGATACTTTTCCATGTAGAAGGAGGAGTGGGGACCCAGAGAGACAAAAGATTCCTGCCTTGTACCAAAGCTATACAAAGGGGTGAAGCAGGACAGAGGAGGCTTCCAGTCATGAGAACACCCCTGCTTTCCACCTAAGATGTCTGCTGGAACTAATAATTGTACCAGGGGAAAGGATTGGACCCAGACTAGGAAGGAGTCTAGTCTGTGAAAGCAGCTTATTGGAACATCTCGGAGGGTGATATATTAACTGTAATCAGTTTCTTAATGTATTAGGCTTAGACTAGCGTGTTTTTGCTTTATTTCGCTTGGTGACTTACCGTGTTAGGTCTGTTATTACTTGAAACCATTTAAATCCTACTTTTTATACTTAATAAAATCACTTTTGTTTATTAATTAACCCAGAGTTTGCTGGGGAGCAAACAGCTGTGCATATCTCTCTATCCGTGTTATAGAGGGTGGACAATTTATGAGTTTACCCTGTATAACCTTTCTACAGAGTAAAATGGATTTATTTGGGGTTTGGATCCCACTGGGAACTGGGTGTGGGAGATAGGTGACCTGCTGAGCAGTTTTTGGTTAAAGTCTGCAGCTTTGGGGGCATGGACCAGACCTGGGTCTGTGTTGCAGCAGGCTAGCGTGTCTGGCTCAACAAGGCAGGGTTCTGGAAGTCCCAAGCTGGCAGGGAAAACGGGCTCAGAGGTAATTCCAGCATATCAGGTGACAGTTCCAAGGGGGTCTCTGTGACTGAACCCGTCACAACAGCAATTGGCAGTATTGTCACACTAAAGAAAACTTTAGGATCTACACATATCACATTCAGCAGCCGAGGAGGAAATGGAGGGAGATCAGCATTTTACTGGCTTAGGTAGAATCTATGCTGAAAACCAAATAATCATTGAGACATTGCTCAAGAAATCAGGGATGAGCCTTGGAGGTCCTTCTGGTCAGTTGTTTTCTCCTGTAATCTGGAGTGCCTACGTATTGGTAGATATATTCCTTGTGCTCTCCAGGAGTACAGCTTCATCTTGTTAGTACAGCTATTGCTATGTAATGCAAGGTTGTGTTGTCCCTGACTCTCTGAATCTGTACTTGCTATACTAGGAAAACAAACAAAATCCAGCTAGTAATTGATATCTGGCAAATAAAAAACAAACCAACTGATATCTGTTTGGCTTAGCAGTCTACGGTAGAGTTGTTTTTCTTTCCCACAATTATTGCCATCTTAAGTACCGTGTATCCAGAACTATGCACATAGATGGTGGTTCTTAGTAAGAACTTCATATAAGCTACCAATATGGAATAGGTGATGCTGTGATATTACTTCCTTTTGAGACAGCAAGTCCAAAAGTGAGCAAAAAGCTGGTGCTTGGTGTACTTATAGGTCATGAGGATGAGTGATACTTAAAGTCATCTGGACTGGTGCACGTGTATGTGCCTGATAGATGACTGAAATGTACATACACATAGTAGACCAAGGACTGCGCCTTCTCTCTCTGAAATTTGTTAACATTCCCATTGATTTCAATAGGAGCAGGTTTGGGCCATACATTTTTAAAGGGGTCTCAATCTGGCCTCCAATTTTTTAGGTGGTAATACTAGCATTTCATCATCTACCTGCCTGGTTTTTGGGTGAAATCATAGAGGTATAGATGTGTAAATGCTGTTGCTTAAACCTTCAATTAGTTGTGCCCACCAAATCAGAGGCTGATTAAAAAAATCTAGACCCATTATATCAACTTTTAAAAAAATGTGAGCCTTTTTATAAAGAGCACGTTTTGATTTTGGATCAGGAGAAGCAGAGTAAAATCAATCATTTCATATAAAGAGAATAGCTGATCTGTGGATGGTGAAAGTTAAATCCTTGTCAGAATATTAGAAATGCAACCTTGACTAGTCTTTAACAGTCACTGATTTAATCTAGTGGAGATCTATGAAGAATATTACATTTTATGGATCATTATAGTAAAGGAAAACCCGACATCAACCTTGTGTTAGTTAAGAATTACACTCTAATAAGAATATAGTGATGAAATGATAAGATAAATTATTATTCTATGTTGGATCTCATGAAGTTAATTGTTTAATATATTTGTTTCTCATCTTTCACTGAAATGTGAAAATATAGTTATTATAAACATTTACAAAGCTAAGAACATCTATGTCAGGTATACACTTAATCATGAATTGCTATGTAGGCAGAGACTGTGCATGAGCATACATCAAAACAGATATCTATCTGTGCTCTAATGTATTCCTTCACATGGCCATATCCAATACATGAACTTATTATTCCATTAGTACCCAAACCACAATCCTTTCCAATATCCAGCTGTGAAAATGCAAATAGCCACATACTTTGTTTTATTAAGGATCAACCATTAGGGGGCTCATTGGTTAAAGGCTGAACATCATTAGAGGGATTAAACAAACAAACAAACAAACAGACAGCTGTTGTCATGTATCTTGAAAAGCTTCTGTTGTATCAATGCAATTTTTATCTATAGTGATGATGTTGTCATGGGAACATATGCATAGGGAAATTAAATGATGTCAGGAAAAGTGTAAATGATGCAAACAAAACTCATTTGAAATGTTAATTACACTCGTCCCCACTCCAAAGTACAGTTCAATTTGATCTTGTTTCAGATGGAGGGAAAAATATGACACTTTTGTCTAATAAGAAGTAGCTTACATTGTTGTACCAAAGTGAGTATGAGTCAGTGAGTTAATCTGCATTGGCAGCATTTGCACTGGGGACCATCTGCAGCCCTGCTTGTCTGAGCATCAGTAATATTCCTCTGTGAATATCTCATCTTGATGGTCAGGGGAGGCAGCAGCCTCTTTAAAGAGTTCCATAAATGCTTATAATTGCTGCATTAAACTTCAGTTTATTATTTTCTCCAGGTGCAGGTATGCGGATGATATGAAACCCCACTGCATTTACATACAAATTGAAGATTTTTATTAATCAGCCCAGTAACAGGAATCAAACGGCAACACTCCATCAGGTCCTTAAATACATTTGGTGACATTTTTACCATGCATTAGCATGATAGGGCAAGCAGAATATAATGTACCAATGATTGCTTTTCCATTGAAAGCACAAACGGTTTCATTTTTCCTGTCATCTCAAATAAGTGTTAAAGAGGGTTTGGAGGCTATTGTGTACGTTCCGTATGCTAGGGACTTACAAACACTGATGGCCACATTAAATAACCATTAGTGGCTCAGCTTAGATCATTGCAACATCCCTCCTCTTCAGAATTTATTCTTTGATTTAAAGTGAAAGCAATCTGTGACTGCTTTCATAAAGTCCTTCAGCTCCCTCCATTTTTTTCCTCAAACAAAATGCATTACAACAGTAATTTTATGACTGTTAAGATAACTGCCGTTAACAAGCACTTAATTAAAATGTACAATAAATAGCAGGCTGCGGTCTTATCTCCTCTCATGAGCTCCCAGCAGCCTGAGACTCCAATGCACAGCCCTGCTGTTCCTCGGCTTGTTTGCAGATTAATTGCTTTTCTGTCTGGCAAAAGCTGCTTCTCCTTCAGCCAGATCGTAAATGACCAGATAGGGACTTTATCAATCAAGCTACTACTTTCTGTGATCACTTCCATTCAACACCTTCTGAATTTCGCATTGAGAGGAACAGAAGTTATAGAGATAGGATTTAACATCTTAGTTTTGTGTGCTAGGAATTTACGATAGTCCTGTCACCATTTGACACTGTTAATCTTTACATACAATACCCTTGGAGCAAGGCTGTTTTTTGTTCCTACACTGGAACTATCCCTTGTAAGGACTGTGAAGAATACATATGAAACACAACCGAGATGCTCTCCATAGCACAAGGTTACATCTATTTCATGATCTGAATGCATTTGCTGATGTGCCTCAGCATCTCTCTCTGTCCAACTATGGATCCCAATCATTTTCTACAGCTAACTGCTAGTTCAATTGATATCTCCTTTTGTTGTGCTTATTCATTATTTGCATTGGGGTAGCCTTCTGGCGGTCCTAATCAGGGCCCCATTGTGTTAGGTACTGTACACACATAATGAAAAGCCAGTCCTTGTCCCAAAGAGTTTTTATAAAATCTAAATTAACAATTTAATATATAGGTTTTATTGGGAGGTGAAGTCTATAACTGACATAGATTTGGAAAGTCCAATGCTTTTCAGACAGATTGACTTCTGAACTAAATAATATCATGTATACAAAGCTAATTATAATGCATTATTTTTCTTTACCAAGAGGTGCAGAAAGCCCCAGCTTTTACTCCTTTCAGGATACACATGACATACCAATGTAAACACAAACCTACCATGTAAATCAACTGCAAACCACTTTTTTAAAAGATATTCCTGAAACTACAGTAAGGTATGCGGTCTTCATGTTACCTGTTCAGAATAGAAACAAATCTCTCTAATTTATCACATTTCTCTCACATGCTAAACAGAGGAAATGGCTTCTATTTGGAGTTCTAAACGTGCACGGTGTAGTAACTTTGAAAACAACGCTATATTAACACCACGGTGGGTTCCTGAATACATACAAAGCTTCAGTGTTAAACGTAATGTGTGTAGCTGCTTCAGTGTCATCACTAAGGTCAATCTCCTACCGCCCCCTTCCCAAACCAACCAAAAAATAACCCACAACCCACCTTCTGAATGCGGCATCACATAGATCATGTACACCTTTTCCCCTCATTAAGGAAGGCTGGGGACTTTTCTCAAGAAAAATCTTATGCTTAAGAGAGCCAACATGCAGGCCTGTCCCCTAACGACAGTGTGTAAATTTATGTTAACAACCTCTATGGCCATTTGGAGCAACCTTGCAAAAGATCTTTTCCCATAAGATATCCTCTGAGAAGTTTGCTCAGAGTCTCATTCTCAAAACACATCACAAAGAGCTAATTATAAGCAAATTAAAAGGCAAGTAGCACTTAGGAGAACAAACCAGCCAGCCCTATTGACAGCCTGGCTCAGAAACAGCCCCAGAGTAGATCCACAAAGACTCTGGCAAATACATAGTGTTCATGTGGGTGATGCTGAAAAATAAACTCCAAGATGATGGAGAGATGACTAAGGTGCAGAAATGGAGGAAGCAATAGATAAAGGATTGCCAGAGAGATCCAAAAGTTGATCAAGGAGAAAATACTCCAGAGCATGGCATCTTCCAAGCTATTTGTCATGGTTAATACATGGCAACCACTTAAATAAGCAAACAAACAAGCAAGCACACAAGATAAAGACAAACATAATCATTCAACACAGGAGCACACAGTCCTGTCAATATAGTAAAATTACATATATACTGAATAGCTAAGTCAAGCCAATGCTGAATAGTCCAAATGTCTCATGTGTATGCAGGGACATTTGTAGCTGTAACGTGGTTATGACAGAGAAATGTTATTATCAAGGCAGGGGTGTACAGTAGACTCAGAACGGGGTTTGCATTCATACCTGTAACAATCCGATTGACAAAACACTTGTTTTAAAGATGGAGGCATACAATAGAAATACCCTGCACTCCATAATGTTATATGTTTCATATTTCTCTTAATTAAATGCAAGTCCATTTCTGAACTAGACCTATCAGCAATTGCTTAACACCTTGACAGTTTCAAATTCTGGCTTTTTGGGAATTTCTGCCATCCATTTACATTTCTGTGCCGACAGAACATTGCATACCTGCTGTCTTTGAACATACTTTTGCTTAAATTTAACCACGTGCTATCTGACTGTAGGCTCAACAGATGTTTCTATATCACAGCACATAGTGCAATGCTAGCTATACTATGCATGTTTATTTTATGTTTTAATAGGATTTACAATGTTATTTTGAAACGACACTGATAAAAAAGTCACGTATTTCCAGCACTACCTATGTTAATTGAGCCTTGCAAAATTCTATTCACCCACTCAGCTGGGTGGAGTCTTATTTTTTTGGGTGAGTGTGCGTTGTGCCTGGGCTGTTAATATTTTTTTACTTCATTAATTTATGTATAAGAACTATTTCAATCCCATCCACTCTGTTGCAAACTGGACCTAATTTCTGAAGCAGGATCCCTGGATTCTGTGGCATGCTAGGGACAGACTGGAAATTCAGTGGAGGTTTTTAATGCATCACATTTATCAACTTGCTGAGTATTTTTATTCTGACGTTGCATAGCTGCAACACAGAAGTTACACTGGGGAAAGCTGGAGGTTTTGAAAACTGAGCAGAGGCGTTTTGGCTGTTGGGGAGACATGAGAGGCCGTTTAGGATTGTGGTATATGCACATGAACTCGTGGCTTCTGCTACAATGAGAGGCAGTGAAATAGTTAATGTTGACACTGATTTTGCGGTCTTTAGGTTTCAGAGTCAAAGTACAGAGGTGAATGAGGCAGTTAACACATCTCACCGATACCATTTGAAACAAATTGACATTTTCAAGATTATTTTCACATGCCTGGCAAGCAGAAACTTTTTAAAACTTAGGTCCTGGAGTGCAAATCTGCAGCAAGATGTGGACTCTGGCAAAATGAAGCATTATATAATATAGTTGTTCGAAAGCCTGGATGCGTAAAGTAGATGGTATGGTGATGACAGCTTTTCTAGCTCTACAAGACATAGCTGCACCACTGTACAACCTCCAAGTGTGTATTCAGAGCCCATATTCAGTTCTGCTAATGGCATTGTGCAAAACCAAAAATATCTTTTTTAGTGCAGCCAGTGTTGAGCATTACATTCCTTAAAAAGAAATCTGGAAAAATTCCCAGACTATAGATCTGTCTCTCTAACTTTAGAGGATATGACTGAACTAGGAGACCAATAGTTGGACTTGTCCGTCTTTCTCTTTCAATACTTTCATTTTAGCTCTTCTGATGTTCCGGATTCTTTCCCCTCCATCATTGTACAACAAGCGTTTAAAATCTTAAGGAAATAGAAATTAGTATGTATGTATTTGGCTCCATACCACGCGATCATTCATTGGTAGTTAATGTTTTTACACACCTGTGCACTTCCAGATTTTGTTGGTACACAAAGCAGAAACACTAAATTAGCATGAAAAAGGTCTATTCCTGTAGCATTTCTAACCCAGGAGAATCCAGGAAGAATTTGAAACCTTAATAGTGAGCCTGTCCTCCTGCAAATGCTGGACTAAAGAAGACTGGCAAGGTTCAGATAAGCAATTTGATGATTCCCAACATGAACCTTCAGAGAATCTCTTGTTACTAGTAATTAGTTTATTTCCCAGTGAACAACAGTTTATCGGATGACTGTTAGTTCCCAGTTACCTCTAGAACCCCCTATTTCAGCAAAGCATTTAAGGTAGAATTGGGCTGATGGACTGTTGAATTTGAACCAGATATGGGTCCGAAACCTTGAATCCATACACTTTTAAACATTGGGGATAATTGAAATAGGAACTTGGATCTGGAGCCAGAGTTTGTAGATTATTTCTGTCTTTATAATGACTTGAACCAGGGTGCAGATCCTCAAAGGTATTTAGGGACTGTGATAGACCCAGGCCAGTTGGGTACAACAGAATAGTAGAAGGCAGATATACTGGCCATTGGGTTAGCAGTTTTCTGTTCCCTGACTGACCAGAGCAGGGACTGCTCCAAGCTAATGAGAACACCTGACTCTAATTAACCTGCAAAGAGTCAGGTGAGGCCATTAAGGTGAAGTGAACACCTGACCCTAATTAAGGCTCTTCTGAGCATATAAAAGGGCTCACTCCAGTCAGGCTGAGGGAGAGCCAGAGAAGAGGAAGTGCCGCTGCTACCACTGAAGGGCTGAGTAAATAAGGCAACTCTCAAGCCATTGGTAAGGGAGCCCTAAGGTAAGGGTGAAGAAGGGAGAAGCGGGAGAGCTGTGGGGAAGTGGCCCAGGGAATTGTAGCAACTCTGGCAGTGAGAGGTCGGCTGCCAACAGCTGCTACCATTAGGGTCCCTGGGCTGGAACCCGGAGTAGAGGGCGGGCCCGGGTTCCCCCCACCAACCTGCCACTACAAGGAGAAGACAGGCCTCTGGCAGGACAGGAGGCTAAACTGTTCTGCAATAAGCCCAGAGGGACAACAGGGACTGTGGGAGTTCTCTCACCATCCTCTGAGGCTAGCATAAACCGCCTAGAAGCACGGGACCCACAGGAACAAGATTGGAGCTCTGCCACAGGACCTAATTCCCATTGTCTACCTTTGAGAATTTGGGACTCAAAACTCTGAATCAGAACACCAACGGACTTTGTGTGATCAAATTCTATATTGATTTCTGATTTTGGAGAGTTGAGCTTGTCTCTTGCTACCTTCTTTACAGAAGTTTAAGGGGTGTCCACACTGTGCTTATCTGTTAGAGAATTTCCCCACTTCTACAACTTTTTCCCTGCTGGAAATCTTCATTACACTTCAGTTTTATGTTTTACTCTTGGTCAGAAAGCCCCTTCTTGAATTAATTGCTTTTCTTCATGGTTGACTTTGGCGTTCAGGCTGATGAGCAATCAAGGGCATGCTTTGGAACCCCAAGAATTGCAAAAACTTTAGATCCATTTTGACACTTGGAAAGGTCACATGACCTAAGTGATGACGAGGATTTTTTTTTAATCTGGAAGAAGAACATTTTACTCCCATTTAAATTCAAGTGATGAAAACAAAATAAATTGCTGTTTCACAAAGAACCAGATAACCTAAGTTCAAGCATTACACAGTAGCAATGATTCGCACAGACTAAGAACCACCATGTTGAGCCTGCTCTCTAAACCGATACTCAATATTATTTGAGGCTTGCTTAGCTTTTTATCCTGTATTATTTTTCATTTTAATTACCTCAGTGCACCTTTGTTCTGGTTAAGGGCAGAAGCTGAAGGCTGAGACACCATAGGAAAGGCTGGCCAGAAGCAGGAAGTAATGGGAATCTCATGGGAAAACACACTCTGAGAGTCAGACTAATTTTGCAGACCAGTGAGGTACAGATAAGTATCTGCATCTTTAAGTGTTTATCCAAACCTCTGAACCTTTTGAAGTTCACCCATCTCTGGCAATGATCCACCACTTCCATGTGAGAAATATATATATTCTTTTCACAGTACTAATATGGATCAGCAGTGCTGATCTTGCTTCCAGAATAGGCATGGGCTCAAATCAAATCAACTGGACGGGGAGGTTTGAAATCTGGATCTTTATAATTGATTGAACCAAAACATAACACTAAAAGTGGAGGCTTTTAAGGGGAATTCAAGATAGAAGCACTGCCGATGGTTACAGCCCAGCCCAAAATGATTTGAGTCTCTGAGTAACTTGAGACAGCCTCCCTCCTCATGCAATACAGCTGATGACTGGGGAGCAGCAGGGTACTTCAATTTAGAAGAGACTAGAAGGTGTTGCCAGGAGGGCATTCTCCACGAGGGCACTCCGTTATGGTAAACCTCCCCCTCCCCCGTGTTGGTCCATCTGATCCCAAATTTGTTAAACTTATTGACACACTACAAAGTTCACATTTTTTTTCACAGGCATTTGGGAGATGAGGTTTGGATGGGATTATTCATTGGCATACTTTATTGGCACATTATGAAGCTGGATTTGCTTATGAACATGGGGGCAGTGGCAATAGATTTAAGATGTGCAATATGACTTAATTTGTGGACTGTGAATTTTACATCTTGTAAAGGCAGTCGGAGCTCAGGATGGACACTACTGTTAACTGATTTTTTTTTCAATCTTAATTATTTAAATAAACCACCTGATCTGAATGTTGGGGTTTTTGAAATCCAGATGTGAATTAGGCCACTTGGTGCCCCACTCTGCTACAGTGTAAACACAGCAGCAGAAAGCAGTGATATTATTTCCCCTCCTGTCTTTCTAAGAGTCAATCCAGCTCTGCATCACAGATCTCCTCATGATCAGGAGTATTTAACTGCTCATGTTTTTCATTCTCCCCCATCATAGGAGACCGCTTCTGTTAAAGCATGCATGGTGACTTTCCTGTTAAAAACAAAGCAAAGCAAAGCAAAATCCTTCCCCCCCCTTTCCTCCAGATCTATTTAATTATCATCTAGTTGCAAATTGTTTTTCTGACTAAATTATGGATGGAAAAATCTGGTGTTACTTTCAACAGCATTTCAGTTGGTAAATATCTTTTAGGTTGTTGAACAAGTGCCTTGCCAGAGCAGTTTTCCCACGGCTACAGTATAATCCCCATTGCTTTGTCTAGTCTCATTTTAAAAATTTCAAATAATGGGGCTTCCACCACTTCCCTGGGGAGACTGTAACAGATATTACAGGAAGTTTTTCCTACTATATGGTAAAACATAACCAAGTTGTTATACTCTATAGTCAGTGCAGAAATCTTTAACTAAAATGTTTTCTCCTTAATGTAGGCTCTTGCTTGTCAGGATCTTTTGGGCAGATGAGAGATTTACATGGTCTGGAGCACAGGTTCCAGTTAGTCAGGTGAACCATTTAGGGCAGTGGTTCCCAAACTTTAAACAACCTGTGAACCCCTTATAATAAAATGTCAAGTCTCGTGAACCCCCTCCTAAAAATGAATATTTCCAGGGATTTTCTCCTTTACCTGAGTATAAATTATAAAAGCAGTGATCTTGGAAATATAAAATTTGTTTTTATGACATGGTTATTACACACTATTTATTATTAATCATTACAGTATTTTTATTACATTATGAAAACGGCAACACTCTTCCAAGATCTCACTTTCATAGCTTGTACCACTTTGACTAAGCCTGTTATAAGACAAGGCTCCTATGTTTCATCAAGGAGTATCAGATGTGAAACAGCATGAAGATATTTAAGAAGCCAACTCAAAGAGTTCCTCCTACTTAAGCATTCAGGTCTTGTGCGTTGTTTGCCTAGACTGCTCGTTACAACAAATCTTAAACTTGTTCTTCATTATAATTTTAAAAACAACAGTAGCTGCCTATTTAATTTTAAAAACAACAAAAAATATCTACCTCCCTTTCCATTTCTTATAAGGAGTCTTGAAGTTTAAATTCCCTCAGTGTGATAGATATGCTTGCTTTGATCTGCTTAGCTCTTAGAAGTCCAGGGGCTCCGGGCTGCTGGCCCCATGCTGCCCGGGGTCCCTAGGTACAGCTCTGTCCACCATTAGGGAATTGTTTCCTGAGAACCCCCTGTAACATTTCGCAAACCCCCAGGGGTTCACAAACCCCAGTTTGGGAACCACTGATTTAGGGTTAACATGGTACCATTGTTGTTTGTGCACATTTTGTTCTCAACGGGTCTGATCTAAACTCTGGTGAAGTCAGAGGATGCATTTCAGGGCCAATATATACATTCATACTATCTACTCAGAACACTTGACAATTCTATTGATTCTCTTTAGGTCAAATATTTGAGTGTCATGCAAACCAACATCGTCATTGCTATGCGGAGGAAATCAAGATCTTCCTCTTTTCAGCTGGCTACAGTCAAACCCCCAAAATATGGACAATGTTTATCCAACCTACACAAGGAGATAGCTGTGCGTGATGAGAGTGTGCTGGCAACTAATGAGATACAATAACCCCTGTGCCGCTGTGGCGCCTCCTGCTGGTCGTCTGGGAATTAGCTCTTTTCCAGCCTTGGAGCACCCTCTGCAGGCCAGTGTCTTGCCTGCCTCAGGCTCCGTGTCCCTCCCAGACCCCGGTGCCTCTTCACCTCAGGGCTCTGCCCCCAGCAGTACCCCCTCACTCTGGGTCTCCCCTCCCAGGGGAACCCCCAACCCTCTCACACACCTTGCCTCAGTGGCTACTGCCAGTCGTCATCTAGCCCCCGCTCACTGGGGCAGACTGCAGTGTAATGGCCACTCATCATTGGCAAGGGGTTAGGACCTGCTGCCTTTGCTTGTCCCCGGATTGACCCTCTGCAGCCCCAGTACCTCTGTAGGCCTTCACCAAGGCCAGCAGCCCAAGGGTTTTCCAGGCTGGAGCTCCCCAGCTCCCTTTGCCCTTTTCCCCAGCACTGCTCTGCTTCAGGTACCTTGCTCTCAGCAGCTAGGTCCTTCTCTCTCCACTGCTAGAGAGAGACTCCTTCAGCTCCTGCCCCCCAGCCCAGGGCCGGCTCTAATGTTTTTGCTGCCCCAAGGAAAAAACAAACCCCAAACACCCCCCCCCAACCAAAAAACCCACCCCTGCAACGCCCCCCGAAACAACCCCCTCCCCGCCGGTGGGGAAGGCAGGGCGCCGGCAGGGAGCACAGCGTGCCGGCCTCCCCACTCCCCCAGCAGCCAGCGGGGAGGGCGGCATGCCCGCCGCCCCGCCCCCCTGCCCAGAGCGGAAGAGTTTTTTTGTTTTTTGTTTAAAACAAAACAAAACAACCCCTGAGCACCACCCCGCCTGCAGGTGCTGCCCCAAGCACATGCTTGGTGGGCTGGTGCCTAGAGCCGGCCCTGCCCCAGCCCTCTTATAAGGGCCAACTGGGCCCTAACTGAGCTGGCCACACCTGCGGCCAGCCACTCCCTCAGCTGCTTTCACTCCTTTTCCCATCCACAGCCCTCTCCAGGGCTGCTTTTAACCCCCTGTTCTCCAGGAGTGGGGCAGCTGCCCCACTACACCGGCTTCATAGTTCAGAAGTACAGTCTGCAAATATAAGCAGTTTATTACGAGATCAAAACCCCGGAAAGTTTCAAACAAGCAAGTTCAGCTTAAGTATTTGAGTCCCTGGCATGAGAGTTGTTCTGTAACCTTTAAAAGGGTTTTGGCTTTAATGCATCCTCCAAAGTGGATCAGTCCTTCATAACCTACAGCAGAGCACTCCACTCATGGATAGCTTGGCCCAAACCTCCTTGCTTTTGTAGTTTCCCAGAATAGTAGGGAATAAGAACCCCTTTTATAGAACAACCACAGCTTTGGCACTTGAGTGAGAGCTTTCACCTGCTTCAAACTGCAAGTCCAGAGCCCGATGCTGTGCCCATTGATGTCAATGGGGGTTTTATTATTGACTTCAGGGGGAGCAGGATCAAATCCAGAAGGGTCACCTCAGAGAAACAAGGTCACTCACCCTTTCATTTATTTTCTTACCAGTTGCTCATATTTATTTTCTTTTTAACATCAGTCACCTACAGGATAGGGCTTTTAAAGACCAGTACTCTGACCTGGGACTCAACTCAATTTCCATTCATTTCAATGGAAAACATTGGATTAGCTATAAGAGGAGGCAAATATGGAAGTTTTAGCTTCACCTGGATTCAGAATTATCAAAACCCACCAGCTAAAAAGGGGACAACTAAGAAACAAGGAGCTAAATAACATTAGAAAGAATGGTACAGCCTATACTTAGGAGTGTTGGTTAAAATTCTCTGTTTCTGTTGAAAATCCATTAACTACTAAACTCCTGCATTCAAAGTCTGATCTCAGTTATGATGGTTTAAATCCAGAGCTACTCCAATGAATCCAGTGGGGTTATTCTGCATTTAAGCCAATGTAATTTAGATCAGCAACTAGACAAGTACCCCAACTGATCAACTCATTAAAATATGAATTGAAATTAAATAACGAGAAACCCACATTACTGCTATTTGTTTCAAAAAGTTGTTACATTATACTTTTTACATTGGTAATTCTCTCGCTTTATCATTTGCTCTCTCTCTCTCTATATATATATATAGCACTGATTGCAGGCCTCAAAGCAGCATACTAAGTTCCAGACTTGTGTCATTTTAAGATCATTCCACCCGCCACTGAAATGTAACCTTTTCTGGGGTGTCAGACTGACACCAGCAAAACTGGCTCCACACAACACAGAAAGTGAAGAAATATATTTGATCGCATTAAAGCAAGAGAATTTAGGTCTGAGGAATGCAATGCCCATTTTGGAAATTACTAGTGCACTGAGACAGATGCCTTAATTCTTGCTAAAAGTGCCATGGGATCTTTAGAGACCAGCGGTTAGTAGGACCATAGATACTTCAATTAAAAAAAATTGGGTTTTTTTTAAAGTCAAAGGTTCTAAGAACAGAGAGGCCTTTTCTACACTAAGAAAATTTGCAAGAACTTTTCTGTACCAATACAACTCCATGGGTGCCACCTACATTGGGAACTGTGGGTTATGATACAATGATTAAAACACCTACATGTATACTTCCATTGACAGCAAATTTTCTCAGTTAAATACACAGACAAAGTCTTCCTAAAGAAGTTTCTAGCTCTAAGGCAGTGGGGTCAAGCACCCTGACCACAGGCTGACTTGATGTGTTTGTGTGGCCTACATAACAGATTTGGCAGAACAGAAGCTTTCTTTAAAATAATTTTTATAAGCAGGGTCACTGATTGTGTGTGTTTCAGCTTTGCATTGTCCTAACTGAGATACCTTAAGGCCTCATTTTCAGAAGAGCTGATCACCCATGGTTCATGTTGACTGGAGTTGTGGGTGCTCAGTGTCACAGTTACAGAGCTAGCTGCACCTCTATCCCCTTCCTGGTCTCTCGGAGTGTACCCCCCCCCCCCCAAAGCCTTAGGCCTTATGCCTTTATGGCTCCTGGAGTGGAATTCCACAATTCTCCCCCTCATTGACTGGGATCTGGGCTACGGTACCCTGTTCATATCCAGCAGGTCCAACTAGTTCAGGGACCTGTGATTCTTCCCTGGTACAGACAAATCAACCCCAAATATTTATTGTAGCAAAGCTTTCACAGAAAGAGGATTTTAAAACAACAAACAGTCTACACGCACGACTCTCTTACCTAAAGGTCTATCATCCCTTGTGGTAACCTAGGCATGCCTAGCTTCTTCGGACACCCGCTGTGGGAGTGTCTCAGCCCGATTCCCTCAAATAACTACCTCCTTTCTTGAGAGAGAGTTTCTTTGCAATACAGCCAGGGTTCTTTTGTTCTCTTGTGTTCACAGGCCTCTTCCTATTCTGGCATTGTCTCTCAAGCCTTTGCTGAGAAGTGGCTTATCTTGAGCCATTCTTTCTCTTCCTGCTTGTTTTTCTCTGACAGCCCCCTATTAAACTAAACCACTATATTCATAAAGCAAACATCCAAAATAACCAGGTCAACCTACAGGATTTATATATCATTACAGAACAGCTCCAAATCTGTTAAACATTCAGCACTTCTGAAAAAGCAGGCCCAGGCGGTCACAATTTGGGTACCCTCAAACCAGCTTGAAAATTTGCCTTTAAATTTCTAGCATTTAAAGTTGTAAAGATAACCTCACAAATATGAATAGAAGGTGACCAATGCAAGGTTGTCCTCTTGAACCTGCAAAGAGACAGCTGGAAATAATGGCTCTTAGAGGTATGAACTCCCTACTCTCCCATTAATTTCATTGGATGCTAACTCTTAAGGCATTTAAGGGGATTTTTCAAAGGCATAAAGGACAGTTAGGTACCCAACTCCCATTGAAAAGCCCTAAGAGGATTGTCTACACAACAATTAAACACCTGCAGGTGGCACAGGTCAGCTGACTCGGGCTCACAGGGCTTGGGCTGAAGGGCTGTAAAACTGCTGTGTGGAAGTTTGGGCTCAGGCTGCAGATTGAACTGGGCTCCAACCTGAGTCTGAGTGTCTACACAGCAGTTTTACAGCCCCACAGCCTGATTCCTGAGAGCCCTGATTCCTGTGAGGCCATGCCACGGGGCTCTTATTCCAGTGTTGACATACCCTGACTGTCCTTTGTGCCTTTGGAAATCTCCCCCTTAATGTCAACATTTACTGCCGATCATTTTAGCAGATGGGATGGGAAGAGGGTGGAAATAAAGCCCACAGAGGAAATAGGGCAGGAAGTGCAGCCAGGACAAGAGAGAAGAAATACAAAGGCTGAGAATCGGGAGAGAAAGAGAGAGATGAGGATTGGAACGAAGAGCAACACAGGGCAGAACCACCGCAGTTCTAGTTGGAGGATATTTTCCCACTGACTGATGCTGAATACAATAAGGTACTGAATCAATAACAACTTAAACTTTAGTTATTATACAAGGTCCACATGCTACCTTTGATTTTTTGGAAACCTCCCACTGACATCAGTGATAGAGTCACTGTGGATTGAGGGTCCTAAATTTATACCCTGGCCCATGGACCATAACTTGGGCCCACTCCACAGTAGAGAGGTACTTCCTGTATCTAAGGGATACTGCTAGGATATGCTCTTTGTCTTCTAAGGTAGATATGGTGATTGTGTTCTATGTATTTGTCATCTCTAGATTGGATTACTATAATTCACTTTATACTGTAAAAGTTTCCCATCAAAAGGCATTCACAGACTTCAGATTACATGCTACAAGATTCTACAGTCAAGCTAAATCTGGCCAGTATTTTACACAGGCTAATGTAGCTTACTCTGTGGATTTTAAAAATCATGTACAAGACAAAGAAAATTAATGGCTGAAGCTTTTCTCATAGTGCCAATTTCCTGATTCATACCTAAAGATGGTCAGACCTAGGATTACTAATTGCTCCTTAATAAGTTTAAAATCCTGTGGCTCTAGACCACTGCCTCTTTTGCACCCCATCTATGTTTCATTTTCAGGCATTATCAGAAATGTGGACTCAGAGACTTCATTCGAAACTAAATTAAAATCCCATTTTTTTGGTTTGGCTTTTGCATTCAGAATACAAACCACTTTAAAGGTGTGGGTTTTTTGTTTTTGTTTTTTTTTATTCCCTGACATGTTTCTTTGTAAGGCACCTTGTGGGATTATACATGAGAAGCACTGTAACATAATACTGTATAAGTAGGGTGGAGTGTGTTGTATCATATATCGAAATTAGTACTCTGGGCTTCTTTTAATGTTTTTGTATTAGGAATTTAAATTGTACGAAAAGCCAGGTTCAAGTGTGGCAATTTCAGTTTGCTTGAATTGGTGCCAGAGCACAAGCAAAGAGCACAATATGGGTTACGTCTGCTTGTTTTTCAGGAAGGCACCAATATATTTTCATAGGTGAAAAAGGGATATTTTCCTCATCCTCATACAAATTGGGTTAAAGACGTGGGCTGACACTGAACTTTTTCAATTCTACTCAGTTACTCTGAACTGGTCTTAAAATGCTTTGCTCCTCTAAACTGTGAAACATTCCTAAAATGTGTCAGTGTTAGTGAACCCAACCTGGACATTGGCATGATGTGGATTGATGTTGCTATATTTATATTGAAAGTTAAGTGGGCATGGATCTGTCTTTTCAGCACATTAAAAACAACACCTCATTCCACATTCTCATTCAGAGGAGAGAATCAGGGTTAACCTGGCAGTGGACTCTAGTATTTTGGCTGACAAGATTTAGTGTAAATAAATGCAGGTCTGTGAATTATCTGGCATGAGGATCAGTTAGGGGTGCTGGCTTCCCATAGCTTGAATCTAGTTGGCCTAAATGATTTATAAACTGGCAACATGATAAATGTTGTTTTAAGTGGACAAATCACATTGAAGAGGTGTAACTTTCTGTCAGTGCGTAACATGACCACTTCTCTTAAGGGAAGAATAACAATCACAAAGAGCAGTAAGTGTAACAAGATCACAAGTATGCATATTCCCTCTCTCAATCATAAATCGTTAAACGGGCACTCCTTCTTTCTTGCCTCCTTATGTGTCCTTCTTCGTCCTTTCTTCTTCTTCTTTTTTTTTGGTGCTATTTTCTAGCACTTCCCCATCGCTCTAGAAAGCTAAACCCTCCAGTTGATTTCTGCTGCAGTTTCTTCATAAATCTATGAAGCTTGTCTCCATCAAGCTGTATTTTCCATTAAAATATGGTTCCCAGGTGATTTCCAATACTATGAAAAACATGTAGCCATAAGTCTTTCACTGATTGTTTATTATCTATTTAGGTGCTCCTGAGAATTTTGACAGCTAGGACTTGTATCATATGTAATGTAATAAAAGTGGATGTCTTCGGTATAACTGGAATAGCTGGCCCTGCTCATTTCCGCATGCCAGGGCTGTATTTGTTTTCTGTGTTGGTGTTTATGACTTTGGGTCCACTCCGAATCTTGTGTATTTTGACTTTGTATTTTACTTTTCTCAATAGACAAGCATCAAATGGTGCAGTCTGAGGTTATAAGATGTACAAGAAACATTGACCACAAAGCTACTGTTTTAATGTGGTGAAGGAACAAATATACTTTAAATGGTTTTCAACATGGACATTCTGACTGACACCGTGGTGTCAAAAAGCCAAATGAAACATCATGTGTATGCACCCATCTGTTGGCTTGTTCACAATCAAGAGCATATTAAGCTCACGGAATGCAACATAAAAAGCCAAAAATCAAATGTACTGAGGGCTAATTGCTTAACAAAGTGTTTTCTGCTGAATTGATAGAAATTGGTTAATAGCTACCAATAGATTGCATCCTGCAGTCCTCTCCCTGGTAAAGTTCTCATTGGCTTTAATAGGAGCTGTGCCTGCACTAGGATTATAGGATCAGGCCACATGAAAACTTTGATTGCTATCTGGTAGTATAAAATAGGGTTGGGAGAATAATTGGAAAAGAAATCAGACCCTACCTGAACACGCCTTGTTTGAAGCTGTCCAACCTAACCATCAGGCACAGGGATGCCACCTGTCATGTCATGGTGTTGTTGCATTGTCTCAGCACGAACACTGACATACCGCTGTGTGTTGCAAGAAGAGGATGATCCATTTCCCGAGAATCAACCCAGAAGAGGGCTCTGGAGGTCAGATAGGCCAGTCATATGGGAAAGTGGCTAGACATGAAGAGGAGAGTCTGGGTTTGTGCCGAGTTGCCAAACTCTGTAGTCAGCAGGAAAAATGAGACTCGGGCTTGTCTTCAACATGTCCCACTCAGCCCAGGCAAGGAAACATTGATTACAGTGATGTAAACTGGTGACTGACTCAACAGGCAAAAAAAATTAATTACAATAACAGGTCTGTTCTTCGAAGGCTAGTGCTCATAACAAGAAAGTAAAGTGATTTAAAATGATCAGGAAACCTCTTCCCCTGCTTGGATTTCAGTCCAATCCTATTACTTCTGTGTGTGAAGTCTGACCTTCTCAAAGCCACACTGCTCTTCCTCCCTCCAAGGAGCCCCTCTTAGTGCCCTTCTCAGCAGCAGCTGTGCAAGGGGAGAGGCAGTTGAGTTGGATTTTGTCCCTTGTACCCCGGCGTCAGGCATTGCCTCTGCACCCAGCCACAGATGTCTTGTACAGGGATAAGCAGGTTCTTAAACCTGGTTGTTCAACAAAAAAAGATAGTTTTGTTTTATTTTTTTTAAGACTCAAATGAAAGTTATGCGGCACATCCCTCCTTCCCCCCAGGACAGAACTACTGATCTCATCTAAAACCTTGGCTTCATTCACTGACAGGTGTGTCTGATCTCAGGCTGAAAATGAAATTTGGCCTCCCACCTCAGCTTCCTCGTAAACACCCTCTCGTGCACACCTTGGGGAGAACGCATGCATAATGGGACAGTTGTGGCCTGTGCTGTACATGGCTATGTAGAGCCGGCAAGGAGGAATATAGCCACATAGCAGGTCGGACAAGAAAACAATCCATTTTTCTCCCTTTTGGTGGTGAAGCTGGACACCATTTCATATAGTCTAGTCTGGGTTTTAGTTTTCTATTGCTGCCTGTTTAAAAACTTGTATTACTTAAACATGACAGAGCCAGAGAGCATGCTCCATGCAGGCGGAAGGTGAAAGAAACACAGTGTGAAGTGAGCAGAGGACTCAAAAGAGAGCTGTTAAGAAGCCAGTCTTCTGAGTCTCCCTCTATTTACAAACGAAGGATATAAAGCATTCAGGGTTTGTTGTGGAGTGAATTGGATGATTCGGGGCGTTGGTTATATTAAGGTTGTTGGTTGGCAAATGGTGTAGTTGTAATAGTGCAAACTCCAAGTGTAGATAGGGAAAGACACAATTCGTACCACTTGAGCTTACCCCAAGTTTCAAGCCAGTGTAACTTCAATTGGTGCAAACCAGGGCTTCCCATGTCAGTACTTTTCTTTTTACCAGATTGGCGAGGCTAATCCCAAATACAGACCCTCCATTTTCGTCAATTCTGACCCACTTTTCTACTCATGAGCAGACCTCACCTTGGTGGTGTTTTTGTCTTCTGTATTGATCCTCCCGCGTGCGTCCCCATCATTCACCTAGAAGGAGGTATTCCTGTCCACTGAAGTATGCGATAAAGAAAATTTCCTGGGGTACTTGTGAAAGTGAACTACTCATCCTGGAGCAGCTGTGCCACTGAAAACGTCAAAGAACTCTGTGAAAAGCAGACAAAGCCCTTTGGGAAATGTTTTGCTCCATGAACAAATTTTATTCTCCTGATATTTGATTGGCTTCCAAGTTTACTCCCAACATGGTTCCTCATGCCTAGTTGATCATTTTAGGATTGACTCACTCTTGAAATGAAGGCTCTTAAAGAGCAAAGACTGATGCAGATAAAACTTGTGGGGTTATGATCCATTCGTCTGCAGCCAAATGGCCACTCATTAATATCATTTGCTTTGTGACCGATTTCCAGGTATTTCCTTATTAAACAGAAAGTCATTTTTGCCCGGTGTTGTAAACTAGCATAATTGTGTTTCACCATCTTCTGCACCATGGGAGTTGAAGAAGAAAATTGGGAACGTAGGGTTCATTTACTGGCCATTTCAGCATTTGAGAACTTTTTAGAAAATGAATGTAATTATGCTAATATTGATCTTTCCTCAGTAGGAACATTATAGTTGGAGAGTGCTAAAACTGTAACAAAGACCCTCAAGAAGGATTTGTGCCAAAGCTCTTACAAGAAGCATAGGGGGAGCTTCTGTGATGCTAGCCTTGAGGGGAGCGCAGCTCAGAACTCATAGCCCTGGAAGAGGGAGGGGAAAAAGGGGGGTCACACCCTGCACCTTCCTGATCCCGGCTCCGAGCACAATTTGGGAAGTCTGAAAGGGCTGATCTAACTTATAGCAGCCTCCCCAGCACAGCACCTGGGCAGTGGTGCTGACCAGAATCCCCATAAGTCTGAGTAGCCAATGGCAGCGACTGTACATTAATTTTATGTTTGTATGGTGCTCAGAAAAATGGGACCCCATTCTTGGTTGGCCCTTAGGTACATCTGTAATAACCATGAATTAAAACAATCTACCCTGGTGCACCAATCTCACACCCTCCAACCCATGACCCCTCCTCCAGGACACCCCTGCACCAACGCTTGTGAGTAGGCCTATGTAGGGCAGCCTATGACTGTCCTATGCACTGCCTGCATCAGGCAATATCTTTCTTGGCTAGCTGTGGGCCTTTTACAACCCTCTGACATGGGCAGTAGCTTGGGATCGGAGAATGTATATTATCAAGAAGGGTCTTATAGCTGGATGGGAATAAGAACCAGGTTCTTTTATAAAAGAGGTAGCCCTACATGGCTTTTTGAAATCTGTTAAGTTTCAGAGGGGTAGCCGTGTTAGTCTGTATCAGAACGTGTCTGTGTGGCACCTTAGAGACTAACAAATGTATTTGGGCATAAGCGTTCATGGGCTAAAACCCACTTCATCAGATGCATGGAGTAGAACATACAGTAGGGAGGTATAAATACACAGCATATGAAAAGATGGGAGTTGCCTTACAAAGTGGGGGGTCAGTGCTAACGAGGCCAATTCAGTTCAATTATTCAACCCTCTTCCTGAGGCTGAATGCTTTACATTCTGATCCGATGCAGATCCTTATTCAAGCATTGTTAATAAAATCTTCAGATCGCTTAATCTATTTTTCCTCATCCTTTGCTTGTGCCAGTTGATTCACTTAGTGAAGTTTCCAAATCAGCAAGTAGGTTATAAAACAATATAATACAAGTTGGGTGGAATTGTGTGGGTGGAACAGCATTGATACACCTTAAACTTTTAATCCTACAAATTACAATGTAGCTAAAATACACTAAGGATTGCCAAGACCAAGCATTCAAAAGCCATGAATCAGGTCCCCACCCCCCCCCCCCAAATCACGAGACTGCTTAAAAAAAAAAACCCAGGAGAGTTTAAACATAAATGTTGGGTTCTTTTTATTCTTTCTGAGTTTGGAGCCTTTAGGATTTCTGGTTTCAATCTCTTCTCCACAAACATGAGGGCCAGAAACTCCTTTCTTTTAAAAATGAAAGCTGAGATTCTCATGACTCCAGGAGCTGGAGCTTTAAGAAAAAAACACCAAATATTGTGAGACTCATGATAAAATTGTGAGAGTTGGCAACACTGGGATTGATACTGTACAACAAGAGAGCTAAAGACCCATGATCTAGTAGCCATTTACTTCACAACAATTTTTAAAGATGGTGGTACCTGAACCAATAAAGTTGGCAGTCTCTGATGTAGGGCCTGAGCACAGGATCTCCTGTGCTCTAATCCTGACTCGACTCCCTGTGTGGCTTTGGGTAAATCATTTAACTGCTTTATGCCTCAGCTTTCTCACAATGAGACTAATGATATCTTCTTACCGACTGTACCTCACAGGGCTACAGGATTAGTTAGTCAATGTTAGTAAAGTTCTTTGGAGAAGCATGGCGATATAAACATGGTATTTAAAAATACTTCTTATTTCTAAAGTACAGAATGACAGAATTTCAAATTTCTTTCAGAATAAATACAATTTATCCAAAACTTGTGACATGGTACATTTCTTTGGTTTTCAGTGTAAAAATAGCCATTTCATGAAAAACAACATATCCGTGTTGTTTCCATGTGTGAATACTTGGAAAATTCAAAATTTGCTGACTAGGACTCCTACCATATTTAATTAAAATTCACTGCGTGGGTGAACATTCCTGACTTGCAAACTGAATATTCAGGAAAAGCAAACACAAAAGGGATGAGAAAGTGAATTGGTTTAAAAATTTGAATGAATGTCACAAACAATTTTCCCAGTATTTGTCTAGCTCTGGCTACAGCACTAGCTCGGGCTTTGCTTGAACAATTGATCTTACTTTAAACATTTGCTCTTGAGCAGCTGGATTCATTACTGAACCAACTACCAAGAACAAAGAAATATGGCCTTTTTCAAATTTAATAAACCTTCGAGGACTGTAGAAAAAATGCACTTGTCTTTAAAATCAGATTGTTAACATGAAAACAAAACAGAAGCTCAAATAAAATTCTTGCTTGTAGATGCATTGAGCAAACTAGCTGTTTACTACGGAAATTAGTTATTTGAATAAAGCATTCTAAATTCTTTTGAAAGTCCAGAGCCCAATTCTCTTTTGACCTTCACCAGTTTTACATTGGTGTAACTGAGATCAGAATCTGACCCATACTTTATAATGTGGTAGGGGAAATTTACAAATACAAGCAAGTCTAAATATGCAAAACCAAGTTATACTATTAACCCAGGAAGACTTGCCACCTTTATTGATGTTCTGTGTTATGAAATTCAAGCTATAACAGAGTTATGTGAACTATAAACAACTCTTTAACAGTCATATATTAACCACAGTAATTTTTAAAGGGTGGAATGTAATTTATCAAATGTTATAAAAATAAAATAAAACACACGAGCTGGCTTTGGGGTGGAGTGGTAATAAGCTGCTTCTGGAGAGCCCTGCTCCCTGATGTGACAGAGGTTAAATGCATTACAGAGCTTAATGGCTGGGTCCCTGGAGGAGAAGGGGACCAGACATTCCTGGCTGACCTGTCAAGGACACCAGACATTTCCACCCCACCCCCTTTCCTGACTAATGGTAAGCTACCGAGCTGATGGCAAGGTTGCAATGGCAAATTTTGGAGAGAAAAATGGGACACAGCAGTTGGCTACAACTTAAAGGAGAGGCTACGATTGAACTGTGACCTTAGGATTTCAGCGGTTCCCTGTATGAGGACAAAGTGAGTTTGAGACCCTTGATAAAAAGCCTAAACGTGCAAAATGCCTGAAAAAACATATCTAGCTGAACATTGCACAAACATAGCACATATGCTATACATCCATGAAAAAACCTTGAGAGCCAAACACACATCTGATTCTACACCATTGAAATCAATGGGCTCTTGGCTACTTACTTTGGTAGATTTTCCTTTGCTTTGTCTCCACCATAAAGCAGTAACAGACAAACAGGAGGGACATATGTGTGAAATAGGTGAGGGAAAGACTGCAGGCAGGGTGGGAAGAAAATGCAGTAAAGGGTGGGAACTGGAAGAAAGTTACTGACGGAAGGGTGGCACCAACAGGTTAGGGTTGCCAGTTTTGTTTGGACATATTCCTGGAGGTTCCATCACATGACATAATCTTTAATTAAAGATGAATCTTTAATTCCTGGAGACTCCAGGACAATCCTGGAGGGTTGGCACCATACAACTGGTGAGGAATGAGTGATGCAAAGGGAACGGGAGGACCGCAGGGCTAAGTGGGGAGAGAGGGACAGAAGGGTAAGAGAACGAGTGGATGGAAGAATGAAGAGGTTACTAGTGAGGACAAGAAGGAGGAAATAGTGAATAGGGGATGAAGTGGAAAGAGGGAAAGATGCCAGGGTTTTCCAGAGAGACTGGGATTCGGGAAGGAGTGGACCCAGTGGATGTCAGTATAACGAATCTCCATGAACATAATTTTACATCAAGTTGGGACACTCCTTCTTTAAACAGACACTTCCACCCGGAGAGGTGGATTTTGTAAAGGGACCACTCAGCCAAACAAAAATAAGTCCACTCACAGGACTGCAGGCTCGGAACGTGCTGCTTTATTTAACTGCATCACATCAGTGGGAGTGGGGGCGAAAACTCCCACTGACAAAGATAGGACATAAGTTGGGCATGAGCACGACTCCATCCCATAATACTCTGGGCAACTCAGTTAACCCAGCCATGACCATTTCAAGTTGCCTTGTAATGCTGCTTCAATACTACAGCAATAGCCCCAGATGCAGAGTGAGCTGAAGATGTATATTTTTAGGTGGGTATTTTTGCTTCCTCCTTTACGTAAAGTCTCTGGACAATTCCAGTCAGACAATGCACTGAGGTGCATGATGGGAGAGAGGGGTCATGGGACTTATCAAGAAACATGAGCGAGGGGAGACATGCTAGGGAGATAACTGATGTGAGGAGCAGCATGAAGAGTAGCACTGGCTGCAGGGTGAAAGCGGAGGGAGCAGCATTTCCTCCTGCACTGAGGAGGCAACACAACTGCAGTACCGATGCCTCAGCCTGTGGCGGAGGATGAGAGACCCACGGAAGCTACAAGTTTTGTGGCATAGATCAGGTCATCTTTCAGCACATATTTGAGCACCTAGCAGTAGAGCTGCCCAAAGTACTCACATTGAGCCCACTGGAAGTTAACTGGAGTTAAATGTTCCACAGACACGCATACAGCATGTCCGCACAGTTACAAGATTCATGTATCTGCCTCACCATTGCCAGCATCCCTCCTTTCCGGCTACTCCCCTCATCCAGCAAGCCTCAGGAACACACAGACCTCTTAGTTCTCTTCAGGGAGGTCGGCAGCTTGTTGGAGGCAGGGACCTTTCGAAGAGGGGAATTTTCTGCTTGGAGAATCGAAGTTAATGAACTCCAGCCTCCAAGTGGAACCTGCTGAGGTTGATTCACTGCTGGCCCCTGGGAACAAAACTGCAGGGTTCGATTTGTGAACCCCATTGCCTACCAAAGCTTGCAGGACGCATACTGCTCTCTACCTGGCACTTCTTTCCGTGTCAAAACAAGGCATCGTGTGCTCAATTTCAACATGCTTATGGTTTTGTTCTAACTGCCAAGAAACACTAGTTGTGTTATTATGAAATGATTGAGAAGCATTTGCTCATACAAATTATCCATTTTAAGAGTTTACTAATTAAATGTCAGCATGCAGCTTTGGAGTCTAAGAAAGTTCTTGGGGAAAGCCCGCTCTGACATGAAGCTATAATACTCTGCTTCTTCTCTCCAAAAAACATTTGTTTGAAACACCCTTCTTAATAAAATAAATCTCGCTATAACATGCACAATCCTTGGCCTTCAAAGACACCCTCGCACACAGGGTGTGTTGTATTAATTTGTTCAGCCAATTTAGGGTGTGTGGCATTAATTTGTTTAGCCAATTTGTTTAGAATCCAAAGGATGATAAGAACCCCATTGCAAAGCATGTGCTTAATGCCTATGTCAGCTGCCAGCCACAGAAAGCAGATCTGAAGAGCAATAAACTTTATCATATCTGACCATGCCATGGGCCCATGCTTAGGAGAAACGAAGGGGGCAAGCTCAGATTTTACTGTGAATAATAGAATGCGCTTTATACCTTGACTGTGATCAGCAGAATGCAATAGGACAATAGGTAATTACAGTGTCAGAAAGGGTCCTGCATTCTCCTAATGCAGAAACCATATAGAATTTAATACAGAATGATAGTCTATTTGTAGGATATTTAAACCAACCTATAGAATTCTAGCATACACCTAATTCTTGATAGATTATTAATGTAATGCCTATAGGGTCTTAATTTCTGTAGAACCATATTGATTTCAGTCCTATTAAGCAGGGATCTGGAGCAATCCAATTTTTGAATTGCTCCGCTGCGGCTCTGCTCCAACTCCGGGCATAAACCTACTGCTCCGCGCTCCAGCTCCGGGCTCCGCTCCAAAGCCCTGCTATTAAAATCTATAGGACAGTTCCATTTTATAACTTATGTACATTGTGGTAGTACTCAAATGGCATAGTTGCTTTCCAAACACATAGAGAGACATTTTCCCTGTCCCAAAGGGTTGACTATTTAAGTTCCCACACATGCAATTGGATTCAAGCAGGAGGACCACGTATCTGACCAGAGCTGAAGTTTTTACGTGAGATTTACAACTAGCTAAGATGTTACCTGTTTAGGTCAAGATTTTTTAAAAAAATAGGTTCCTAAATAAGTGGCCTGATGTTCAATGCTGAGTGTCCATTTGACTTCAGTTGGAATCACTGGGTACTCAGCAGTTGTGGTCAGCTGGCCATTTATTTAGGACCCTAATTTTCGAACACATGAGCCTGAATTTAGGGTCCTATTGTTGAAAATCCTGGCCTTATTTTTTTCTCCTGGACACATGATTAGACCCAGGACTACAGATGGTTGGAAAGTGGAAAATAAGTTCACAACATTTCCTCTCCACTCTTGATTGAAATTTAATTTCTGTAGAATTCTTACTAGTTTTCCCCAGAACATAGGCTAAGTCAGTGGTTCTCAAACTTGTGTAGTGGTGACCCCTTTTACATGGCAAGCCTCTGAGTGCGACCCCCCTTATAAATTAAAAACACCTTCTTATATATTTAACACCATTATAAATGCTGGAGGCAAACCGGGGTTGGGGTGGAGGCTGACAGCTCACGACCCTCCATGTAATAACTTCCCAACCCCCTGAGGGGTCCCAACCCCCAGTTTGAGAACCCCTGGTCTAAGTGCAAAAAGTTTCTCTCTAGCATTCCATGCCAGGAGCACATCTATGCTTAGCAAAAGAGAGGCAAAACTCCCATTGACTTCAAAGGGGTCGGGATTTCACACAAGGTATCTTCTCAGCTGAATATTGTTAGAATAAGATAAAAGGCAAGAAAGCAGCCAGTCCCAGAACTACATACGCCGAGCTGCTGTCAAGCCAAGGAAATACAGTTTGCGTGATTGAGAGGTGAGGATTTTGTGGAGTTTGTTTAGAGACACTTTGCAGAGTGCTTTAGTGAAATGTGCACTGGAATGCTGCTGTAAGACACTGGAATTCTGCAGCATGTGTGAAACCCTGGAAAAACAGTTGTGCAGACATGCATAAGTTTCCCAGAAGAAAACTACACATTGCAGAGCACGTTAAAGACACTAACAGATGACCTACAGCAAGCTACGCACTGTGCAATCTAAAGCCAAGAGCTTTATGTCAGGTTCAGAGGGCCTGAATGGTAACACACTTTTCAAAGAGCCGCAGAGTAATTAGCCTTCCTCTCTAAGTTGACATACTTCCACTCTAATACCAGGAATAAGGAAAAGGACTGAGGCTACTAACCTCAAATCCAGAGCAGCTTAGGCACTTTCACCTCACTATTTTGTTATGACAGCTCTCTGTTTGGCTGTTAGTTAGAGCTGCTTTCACCTTGCTGGCTTTGCTACTTTTCCAGTAATAAGGGAGGACTTTGAGATTAGGCAGCACAGTGCTAATTGACATTAACACGTGAAACAGGAAATGCTGACACAATTTAAAATTAACTCCATGTCAATATAGTGCTGACCTGTGTTAAACTTGTGATTTGTCAAACCATCCGGAATTAAATTTTAATTCGGAAACGGCATAACGCTGGGAGCAAAGTCGGTCTTGAGAAGACTTAGATTTAATCGCTTGTGAAATAAAGTAGAACTCACCCGATGAAAAATTATTTTTCCATTTTAGTTTACATTTTAGCAAAAAGGGAATGAATGTTGGACAGCAAAGATAAATATGCATAGCTCAGGCTAAGCGAACTGAAAGTGATACAGTTTTTGTCAGTCATCTCAGCTGAGTGAAATGATCCTACTTCATTTATTGGTCAGTTTCTTTTAATGTTCCTTTAGCCAATGACAACAATTCCTGGACATGGTTTTTTTTTTTTTTAGAAGGTAGGAATGTAGGATAGGAAATGTCATAATGGACCAAACCAGTCTACTCTGGCAACTTGCCCATACTGGTAACCAGTAGCTACCAGATAAAAAAAAAATCAGAGAGGGAAAACACCAATAGTAGCAGATCAGAGTCCTTCCCGTTGCAAGTGGAGACTTTAGTCCTCATAGAGAGGGATTTTAATGTGATATGCGGATATTATTGTGTCACTACATCATCTGTCGACACTTAAGGATACACAAATAATTTAAAAATAAAATACAAGGCAGTTTTCTTTGTGTCATCCATTTCTGAGTACACCATTAGGGGCAGTGGATGGCATAAACACTCTACCTTTTCAAGCTATTGGCAGCTTCATCAATGTGCCAGTGCCAGTGTTTGGGCACTGTAAGGGGATTCTAGAGACGAGTGAAGCCTCTTCAGAGGGACAATCAATTCTCTGTCCTGCTGTTTGGTTTAGCCACCAGTTTCTATCCACCTCTGAACATGCTGCTGTGTTTTCTCCCACTCTGGTGCTTTGGGGAAGTGTCTTGTCATGCTACTTGCTGATGTGTTTCGGATCAAATGTTTGTAGGTAACCAATTTTTGCTTGAAGACTATGGATCAGTCTGTTTGTCTGCTGCTCTAGTGGCACAAAGAAGATTTACATCCCTGGGTATAGATGAATCCTTGCACCAGCCCCTCCTGTATTTTAGGGCAGCTAGAGTGGTGCCCTGCTGTGTGAGGGACAGGTATGGAGCATGGGATGCTCTGGCAGTCCTGACCGGTGGAATGGCCTCACAGATATTATCTAGCAGTGCAAGCTAAATAAACCCTGAGGTCCCTGAGGAACTTGCATTGGGCCTGATCTGAACTCTCCCCTGCCCCCACCAACCCACACAATTTTAGCATTGCGTAGATGGGGGCAGACAAGTGGAGTCCCACACCACCTATGTCCAACTCCCCAGGTGTGGGAGTGCTGTCATGGAGCACCTGTATATCTAGGTGTCTAGTCATGTGTGTTCTGAAAGTTGCTAAGGAGGTTGGAAGAATTTGGTGCACTGGGAGGCTGCAGATCAGAGGATTAGTTCTGTCCCCATTGCTTATGGTCAGTAATACCAAACTACATGAGCACTGATTCCTCATCTGGGCTTGTTTACACTGGCTCGATAAATCGGAGCTGCTGCAATCAACATCGATTTAGCGGGTCTGGTAAAGACGTGATAAGTCGATGGGAGAGCACTCTCCTGTCCACTTCAGTACTCCATCTTCCCGAGGGTGGAAGCTAAGTTGGCGGGGGAGTGTCTGCTGACATAGCAGCGTAGACACTGCATTAGGTCGATGTAAGCTACGCTGCTCAGGAAGGTGTTTTTTTCACACCCTGACCGATGTAACTTACATTGACTTAAGTGGGAGTGTAGCCCGGGCCTCATAAAACTGACTACTGCTCACACACTGGCTGCCCCAGTATATTAGTTTTCATACACTGTACAATGTGCCAAGCAAATAGAGTCCTTGCTTTGGAGGGGCTACAAGCATGAGTTAGGATAAGGTAGAACAAAGACAACAGAATAAGCACAGATGTCTTATCCATGGAGGAGCAGCAGCATGTTTGCTGAACACTAATCATCAGGAGGCTGTCCCAGGTGTAAGGAGTAGCATGGAAGAGGGCACGAAGCCAGGAGTGGGCGATGAAGACAGAGGACGCCATCAGAAGAGAAGGCTGGGCTGAGTGTAAGAGGCAAGAGCTGGAGTAGGAGGGGACAAAAGGAGAGACGTCAGCCAGGGAGAAGTTGTGCAGGCCTTGAAAATGGGGAAACACTTTGGAGAGGTGATGCAAGCCACATATCACTACAGACAAACTTTCCCTAAAAAATACAGCAAGTGGATGGCCCACTGTTATTTCTGCTCCCCACTGAAAATTCCTGGGTATTGGCCAACATTGTGCATGTCAGTCAACGTTACAGTAAGAGTGGCAAAATACTGGCCCCCGTCATAGTTCAGTGGTTAGCCCTGGTTCTGTGACCAAGCTTCTAATACCATTAACAACGGACTTCTCCACAAGCGTCTGCTTCTGTCCATACGTGTGAAAATGGGCAAAATCTGAGCAGTGTGGAATTGTGCTAAGCAGGAGAGTACTTCTTTGGAGTAGCTGCCACATTAGGTAGAGATTATTTCAGGCAAAAGCCGTTGAATGATCTTACTCTATTATACTGTGTTACAAGCTAATAGCTGGCCTTGTGGGACTGCTGCTCTGAGCCAAGGAGCAAGATAATGAAAATTGTAAATGAAACATAAATTTCAGCTTTTGGCCTTTTCCACTGAAACTTATTAGCAAAGTACACCCAGAGCAAAATAATCACCTCAAATGGGGCCTGAGCTTTGCTTTGTGAGTTTCGATCCTTCTGCTGAGGAAAGCAACACGGTTTTATTTAAAAAATATTTTTTGTCTCAGAGAAAAATGGAACAAACGAGTTTCTTGGTAAGAAACTTAACTGTCATTGTCACACCGGGCTCTAGGAAAAAGAAATGCCTTCCACTACAAAATGTTTACATTGGCTGCCCAGGTTTCCCTTGATTTCTCTGTTGGGAATGAATAATTAAGAGGTGAACTGGGCGGTGAAAAAAGGTCTGTGTGTGTTTTAAGGCTAATGTCACAGCATTCCAAGGACAAAGCTCGTGGTGCATAGAAAGGTTTTTCTGTCAAGTAGATGAATTAAATAGCTAAGCAAGATGCCGAGAAGAAGGGTCAAACAAAAGTAGAGAATTCCCAGTACGAAGCTTTTAGTATGCACTTATGACAGGTATTGCATGAAATGGCTGCAGAACACACATACGTGGGACACAGGGGCAATGCACGTAAGGTGTTAATAGTCTAAGCTGATGCCAAGAAGAAAAAGAGCAGACAGGGTCAGCTACTGTTTCCTGAGCTAAATGTTCATTTTCTTATGGTGGTCAGAGCTGGGGGTGTTTTACAATGTGCAAAACACACACTTATAATTACAATGAAATTCACACTGACAGAGACAAGGGGATGGCAAATATTGACCGTGCATACTACATCTGTAGAACATTTGGGGACACATTTTTAAACTAAAGGCTTTAAAAAAAGCCCACAGAAATAAAGTTGTTTGGGAATTCATATGCAGCACGCGGAGCCGCTTCTTGGTGAAAGTGAGCACTGATTGTACTTTAAAATAAGCAGCCACCCCACTTTGACTTTTAATTTCCTGTCCTTTTGTTTGAATATTGGGATTTTCCCATTGCTCGTAAAGAGTAGAAGATAAAAAAATGTGGTAAATACAAGAAAAGAGACCAGTGGGATGAATTTACCTGTCTACTATGGCTGCTTGGTGCTACGAGGCTTCGAAGTGTCTAACGGCCAGGTTTACAAAGTTACTTAGGCATGCAGATAGGCACCTGGGAAGGGGTTTACAAAAGTGCTTAAGTGATTTAGGTGCCTAACTCCCCTTGACTTTCAATGGCAGTTAGACACCTAACATGCTAAGGCACTTTGTCAATCTCACCAGGTGCCTAGTTGTATTATTTGGTGCATAAATGCCTTTATAAATCTGGCCCACATTTACTTTTAAAATGGAACTTAGACTCCTAAATCACCTAGGCGCTTTTGATAATTTTACTCGTAGTCAAATTCATCCCGACTACTGCTGAATGGTCTTTATGTGGTAATGTGTCTTAGCATTCCTGCTTCCAAAACAAGAGGCACCTTATAACTTTCACTCCAGTGATTTATCTTAATTGACACTTGAGAGAAAATTGATCTCTGCAAACACAGAGGTCCAGATACTTAGTGTATATTGACTTCAGAGGACCTGTGCTCATTTACCTTAGATGACACTCCGGCCTCTCATCTTTAAATTTAGGGGTACATAGCAAGAATAAGAAATCAGCTTTTTTTTTTCTTTGCTAGTGATGAATGTCTTTTAATCACATGCACCACCCTGGGTTGGTCCACACTAACCCCCCAGTTCGAACTAAGATACGCAACTTCAGCTACATGAATGACATAGCTGAAGTCGAAGTATTTTAGTTCGAACTACAAGGTACTTACCGCGGGTCCACACGCGGCAGGCAGGCTCCCCCGTTGACTCCGCGTACTCCTCTCGCGGAGGAGTACCGGTGTTGACGGCGAGCACTTCTGGGATCGATTTATCGCGTCTAGACAAGAGGCGATAAATCGATCCCAGAAGATCGATTGCTTACCGCCGAACCCGGAGGTAATGTCTTCTCTGAAGTGCTATACAGTAACATCCATTATTAAGCATAGCTCTGTAACTTTGAAATAAACTAGTAGGAAAAACTATGTAAAGGTTTATTTTGTGTGTCTGGATTATTTTTGCCCCTTCAATCGAATGGTTAATTAGGAAGATTCTTTTCATTTCTGCTATTCCCTTAAGCGTTGGCTGGTAAGTGCAGGTTGAACATATGTCTTTATGTTACGGAGCACCTATCCATCACCCAGGCCTTTTGTCAATTCACCCAATGTGACAATTACAGCATTTCAGAGATGAGACTTTCTAATCCTATTACTCATTCATCAACCTGCGGATGATAGGAGAAGCCAGATCGAACAGTGCCAAAAGAGCAGTGAGGAGCCTTCTCCAGTGCTGTGAAACTAGGCTTAGCTCAGGCACAATAGGTGTGTAATTTAAGGTTTTGTTGAGCTGAAATCCAATCACATACTTGACTGGTAGATCACAGAAAGACACAGGCAAAGAGAATGAGATAATTCTACCTCACACAAACACTTGAATCCGGCTTTGACTTAATAACAAATGTTTGATCAACCTTACACTGTTTCATTCCTTTTTCTTATTTGCACCCAGTGATGGGATGGGGACCTATTTGGGTACTGGCCAATGATATAAAAAGATCAGGTTGATAATGGAGAAAGGAACCTGATCTGACTGATACATAGGAAAAAGTGCAGATGATCAGTATATGAAATAAATTATGCAAATATGGCTTCCTGGGATTGGACTGAGTATAGTTTTATCAGCATTCAGTACCACAGCATGCTATTGCATAGACGGGACATAACAGAAACACGAAAAGAGAAAATAAAAGAAGAGCAGCGAGTGGGGCAAGGTGGGAAAGAATCTTTTTAACTTTGCTGTGAACTTTTTCTCCACCTCTCTCTTTTAACTGGATTCCTCCTCTAATCTATCTTAATTCAAGAAACTGGTGCAGAAGGCTCAACATTTGCACACATACAGGTGAGAAAATCTGGTACAAGGGTGTTGCACCTTAAAGATTCTACTCAGAGGAGGGAGGGAGGTAGAGGTGTGTGTGTGTGCCTGCCTGAGAGCTGTGTGGAGGGCAGGATCAGTATATTTCATGGAAAGAGACACAGAGTAATCCCCATCCTATGAATCAGTTCTGTGGTGAGTTAGAAACATAGCTTTTTAATCTGGGAGAGTTTTTCAGATTCACCATTAAAAAGTGGCGCAACAGCGGCACCATCAATGGCCTTTACATATTACAAAAACGATACCACAAAGCATTTTTGCGAAATGCATATTGAATAACACAGTCAGCAACAACATCCACCTACATTCATGTTTATCACCTTCATCACCACCATGGCACTGCACAGTAATCCAGCTTCTGTGATCTAGCTAACATTAATTCCATAGATCAGCACCAAACTTTTCCAAAATTTCCTCTGATTTTGAGTGCCCAACGTTAGTCACCGATCTAATTTTCAGACTGGCTGAGCAACCCCCGCTTCCCCCACCCCCCCATGCTCATTCATGACAATAGGATTTTAGATGCTTGGAATCTTTGAACATCAGATTCCAGGTATCTCCAGCTGGGCGGCCAAAGGTTCCGATGCCTCACGTTAATCGAAACTTTAAACAAACGGTGTAAATATTTTGCGTTTTTTAAAAAGACAAATATTTAGTGTTGATTCAAATTTGGCAAAAGTAGCAAGTGCTGCAGGGGTGTCATTGGAATGAAAGAGCAACAAAATGGCCACTAGAATCAATCAACACAATGGAAGTTGGTAACATATGAAAGTGGATAGGGGAAAACTAGCATATAAAGGCATATTCAGTGCCGACTACAGCAGCAGGTAACAATCATACTGTATTTGTGTCAAAACAGGGGAGCCAAATCCTACCCTGAGGAATGTGATGACCTGGAAAAAACAAGAACCTCAGAGAGATGAAAGGGAGCAGAAGGCCACAATGGGGGCAAAGAGCTAAAATTCAGTTCAAGACAAGGAGTTAGTTGAAAGAGACCAAAATACAGGCAATGTGCTGCCTCCAGCCTAAAATAAACAGGATACAATGTTCTGAATTCTAGAACAAAGGTAATCCAGAAACAGCATTGAAATTAATAATTTTTAAAAAATGAATGAATTGTTTTTAAAAAAACCCAACAATTTGTTCGATGTCCAAACCCTATGTGTGTATATGAGAGAGATCTTTAGCAGCTCAAAGGAGTAAAATGGAACTGATATCTTCCAAATTGGGGAGGGAAGAAAGACAACTGAATATAATCTGAGAAGCTCAAATTGGAGTCAAGTATGATTCCAAAACTAGAGATTTCAATGTGGCGTGGCCAGGTTTAGAGCACAGGGGGAGCGGTGCTATAAAAAGGCGCCTCCCCGCTCCCCCTGTACTCACCGGCTCCGGCAGCGGGGCTGGGGGGCGGTGCTTTAAAGGGCCTGGGGCTCCCTTAGCAGCAGGAGCCGCCGGCCTTTTAAAGCACCCCCCCGCCCAGCTCCGGCAGCGGGGCGGGGGGGGGCACTTTAAAGGGCTGGTGGCTCCCCGCAGCGGCAGGAGCCGCCGGACTTTTAAAGCACCCCCGCCCAGCCCGGGTCCGGCAGCGGGGCTGGGGGGGGGGGGGCGCGTTTTAAAGGGCTCGTGGCTTCTGCAGTGGCAGGAGCCGCCGGCCTTTTAAAGCGCCTCCCGCAGCGGGGCTCGGGCAGCGCCTTAGCGCCGCTTCTCCTTACAGGGGGAGCAGCCGCTCCCCCTGCTCCCCCTCTGGCTATGCTACTGGATTTCATAGTCACAGATATTTCATTCACCAATACAGAGTCTGACGTTTGACCAGACACTTGCCTTGGGGTTCTGACTAGAATAGCCTCAGTTTTAAAAATATTTAGGGGAATAACATTTGAATTTCCTAAGACTTTGGTAGTGGGTATCAGCTAACATTGAGACAAACGATATGAAGTTGACTACTGTCTGACATACCAGCAGAGTTCTTAATTTAGGAAGAGAACAGCAATTTTTGCTAGATTTAGCCACCGACTTCAGCTCACAAAAGAAATGTTCTTCCCCTGATGTTTGCAAGCTTTTCACAGCTAAGCTCTCTTTTACTGCCATGGAGGCAGGTTGTCTTTGCGCCACATATTGTTTAGTGACAAAAAGACACACAAAATAGCACGGTTAATACTCTGTAACAGAGTTACTGCCCTGCCTGGGTGAGTGAACATTCCTCAACATACACACAGATAACCCCACAGGGTGTGGCTCCTCCCTGGCTCAGAAAGTAATTCTGAGCCGTTCAGAGGAGAATCTGTTCTTCCTGACTTGGGGGCAGAGGGAAACTTTGGGTTACCACAACCACCACCACAAGACTCTCTCTATCCTCTCCTAGTAAATATACCTTTGGTTCTTTTTGCTTGCTGAACTTGTATCAACTTGTGCTAGCCCACAAATAAGCAGACTGCAAGAGCAAATAACATTTGCTGCTGTTGCTCTTGCTAGTATCAAATGTATCCATTAGGAGCACATTCTGATGTACCTGCACTTTGCATTGAGTCAGGGGAGGAGGAGATGAAGTGGCCTTTAGCATACCCCTTATCAGTATATCCTCCTAATGATCTATAGCCATTTGGATGCAAGTGCATTGTTCATTCATCTCTTGAGCAAGCTGTATATATTTATTGAAAGACGCACAAACAGCTATCTGTATTTTTAATAATAATGGTATGTTCATGATATTATATATGTATATAATTTTATCAATTTGATAATCCAAGTGAAGTAATCAGAGGGCAAGCTATGACAAAAATCCCAGAATAGCAGCAGTGAAAAGCAGGACAGCTAGAATGACCACTCAGTAATTATTTCAAATATATAGTATGAGATTTTCCCCACTGATGGGTAAAACTCCTATTGATTTCAATGGGGGCAGAGTTCAGCCAAAGCTTTCGAAAATCCCACCTGTCACCTTTTTTTATCTAAAAGAAAAGACAAAAGAGACAGTGGAGAGAACAATTATAATAAGTGGGGGAGAATAAAGAAGAAGAGAAAGGGAATGCTAGAGCAAAAGGAAACAAAAAGGAACAAAACATTACTCTGTTGAAAAAGGGTGAAATTCACACCCCACTGCAGAGGACCTGCCATGCACCTCTTAAACCTTGTATTGAAGGCCCTAGTCTGCTCCCAGTGAAATCATCTCATTAACTTTAACTGGTGTAGGATGTTGTTCAAAGGGCTTAGGCTGTGGATACCTTGCGTGGCCCTGTGCCCTCTTCTGAAGTTAACCCAGAATGAATAGCTTGCACTCTCATGCTGGTCCTACTTACACCACTTACACTTCATGGTGTTGCTGCTCAAGCTGCGATTTTGGATGCTGCAGCAGAGAGACCACATGGGGGATCTCTGCACCCACTGTACACTTCAGAAAGGTGTGCGGGGGAGGGTCTCTGTGCTGGTGTTGCGCACACCCGTGCAGAGGGTGTCATGGGGGATGGACTGAAGGAGACCATGCGAGCTAACTCTACCCAGACCTATTGCATTCTTCACTGTAGCTGAACTTTCAATGTTAGACCCAACTAGACCACAGCAAAGGAATCCAGTGTGCAGTTAATAAAAGGCTCGGATGATGGTAGTGAGGTTCACACCCAAAAGGAATGGTCACAATCTCTAGCTAGATGAAGACTGAAAAAAGCACTCTTAGCTGCTATTGTTTACTGGACATCCAAAGGCAGCTGGGGATACAAGCAGGCCCTGGGCTGTGTGATTTAACTCTGAAAGGTGGACATCCCATGTCAGCTAAAGGGGCGATATCATCCTTAGTCAGTTCTTCTCACCCCTCACCTCTTTAGTCAGGTATCACTCATCTAAGCCCCAATCTTGGCCACACTCCGGCATAGTCAAGGGATTGCGCTACCTTGGTCTAATAAAATAAAGACAGGGCTAAAAGTCATCAATTTACAAATGGCACACCATCCTAATTACAGTATCTCACTACCTACCCTGTTCATACACATGAAATGTGTGTGTGTGGGGTGGGGCGGGGGGGAGAGTAAAATCCTGTCCGTAAACATAAGAGTATGGTCTCTAAAGATAATTGGCTATATTATCCACTCACACTGGAATAACTCCACTGACTTCAGCCAAATGAGTCTTGATATACTGGAGAAGAGACTCAGGTCCAATAACTAGCCTGTTGGGTGAACTGACACACAAGCTTCTGTACAAAGGGATTCAAAATGGATTTGAGTAACAGGGAAAAAAAAGTATGGGCCAGATCTTGCTTCTAAGTTCCAGCCAAATAAGAGGCAATTGGTAATGGCCAGTCTGTACTGACAGATCCAACAGCCTCACTGAAATCCTGCCATTTGGAGAGGTGAAGAAACCCTCCCTGAGCAGAGCAGGTCTCTGTCATGCTCAGAGCTTGTGGATCCCCTGCATGGACTCCTTAAAGTCTGTCTCCACCCCTCTCCCAGCAGTTCCCAGTTCAGCTGAAGGTAGGACCTGCATGTGCACAGACCTGAGAGCACAAATGGCTCCAAAGAAATCTAAGAACAACATCCTTGTAATTTCCAAAACCTTCCTGTCCTTTGGCAGCATTGCTGTTAGGTGTTTGACTCTATACCAGCGGACAGCTGGCAGCAGAAAAGCTTAACTAGGTTGAGTGTAAACATGTCTCATTCCAAGGAGTTATTAGGGGCACTGCAGAGGGCTCCTAAAGTCTTGGTGAGCGCTGTATAGCCACCCTCGCTATGGTTCACGTTAAAAGTTTTGATTATCTGTCACGTTTCTGCTCCCCTACTCCCGAACTCTATGAGCTACGACGCTCTGTATAAGTCATTTACCTTCCAGTGGTTCCACTAGCCCTTTGTGAACAATTAAGCTAAGGTTGAAGGTCATAATAGATCAATTTTGCTGACCATATTAAATTTTATTTTTACTGAAAGGAACTTTTTGTCTCTTTTATCAGGAGGAAAATTAAGCTGTGAACTGGAATTCCATCAGGCTGTCTACTGTGAAGCCCTGGGGCTTTAGCAAAGGAGCAGCAGTGGTCAGAAACTGCACTCAACAGTAAATTTATTTCTTTTTTATTAAAAAGAATAATTTATGACCTGTACAGTACATCTTAAAGAGGGAATTTAACACAATACACTGTATTCTCCCATTACTGTTAAAGGGCCTAAACCCGCACTATACAGGGGAGGTGCTGATCTCCTTCAATACTATTGGAGTCATGGTATTGAAGGGCACTCACTCCTCGGGATCAGGCCCTAAGCAATTGGCTGTCACGGCTTTGCTACTATTTTGCTACTTAAAGACTGGGGAGTTTTTTTCTGGTCTGTAAAGAGCACGTTTCCCATGGAAAAGTTAACTAAATGTTTAGCATGGCTAACTATAAACTGAATGGGGCACAGTATGAGGCCTTTGGGAAGGGGATTTTTTTTTCTGGTTTTGAATCTAATGTTTTTCTCTGTGTACAAAGGGAAAGGTGAGATTTTCAAAAACACACAACATTGGCGAAGCTCTGCTCCAATCAAAGCCGATGAGAGCTTTGCAGCTGACTTCTGTGGAAGCAGAGTTAGGTCAACACTGAGCACTTTTGAAAATCCTATCCAAAATGGCTGTTTTAGTGTGATTGCATTAGTTTAAATGATAGATATTTATTTATAAGGGGAAATAATTTTAAACTAAAATAAACCACAAATGAAATCATTTAGTCCTCCCCCGTTTCCAGAGAGGGGAGAGCTTTGTTGTCTAAAGATCGGGTTGGAAATGCCAAGACACGCTGAAAACATAATTGCTGGGCTGACTCAGCCCTTGACTTTTCTGGGGTTGAATTCCATACTTTGTGCTAGTGGAGAAGGAGGAGTCTTTTGGCTCTTAAAAAGTAAATTCTTGTCTTCTTTGCATGGACATTAAAATGGGCATTACTAATTGCATTACTAATCTGCGCACAAAACCACTGTCACACGCACAAAACTGGTTATACGTGTGCAGTTGACCAGGTACTTTGTGAATATAATTGCACATGGAAATGGCGTTCTGTTTTGTGCATAGTTGTATGTGCATATTTTCAAATTAGGCTGTAAAGATTCCATAGCCCCATTTTTCCTGTAAGATTAAAGGTTCATCTAATCCGCCAACATTTCTCCTCCCCATCTTGTTGTGCAGTGGGTTATGTTCCAGTCATCTGGATGGCTCCTGCTTCCACATTAAAGAGTTTCAGTGGAGGAGAAAATGATTTTATACTATATAATTTGGAAAACATCCTGTGGGATAATGTTAATATTTATTATCTTGATAATACACTATAAAATACAGTTACAAAAGACTGATAATTAAGGATACTTTTTCAAGATATTACTAAACACCGTACTAAGAAAGTAAAACAGCTTTTCAGGATCCAACTCCCTGGTATTCAAATGTGATATCCCAGCTTTATGGGGGCCTATCATTTCATAAACACATGTATGAAACGACAAAGGGTCCTGTGGCACCTTATAGACTAACAGAGGTATTGGAGCATAAGCTTTCGTGGGTGAACACACGAAAGCTTATGCTCCAATACCTCTGTTAGTCTATAAGGTGCCACAGGACCCTTTGTCGCTTCTACAGATCCAGACTAACATGGCTACCCCTCTGATACATGTATGAAAGTTAATGTAAGCTATGTGTGGACATCAATGAGAAAACAGAGCGTATTTCCTTTTATGTATTAGGTCTCACTGGCTAGCAGTGGATGCCAAGAGATTCTGTAGCTACCACAAAGTTTAGATGGAGATTATGAGTCAATAAATGTGTATGTTAATGCTGCTAATTATTATTTCGTTTTCAGTCTTCCTATCTGTGCACTTGATAACATGGCTGCTCAGGTATACATACAACTTGTTGCTTAATTACTTTATTTCTTCACATATCTAATCTTTTATTAGCTGATCACAGCCACTTTGGTATAGATTTGATAGGATAAATATACTTTGAATAAGATAGATATAAAAGAGAGTTAAGAACCAATACTGCTCCTTTTAAAGTCAATGGGAGCTTTGCCATTGACTTCATTGAGAGAAGAACTGGGGCTTATTTACTTTTTTATGAGGAAGATATGGACAAATCTTTTTTGAAGGTAAGTGCAAGAACAACAGCAAGTATGATAACACCGAGCAAAACAAAGAACTTCTAGATCCTCCACCCACATACAATCAGTATGTCACAATTAATTGAATTAGTTATCTTAATAAAACACAGCATAACCTATTGGCTCTCTTCTTTCTATTGTTCTTACTGTGTCTGACTTTTTTGCTTGGTGATAACAGCTCTCAAAGCAAAGTGTTCCAGGGACCATGTTTTGTTAAATACTTCAGTAACAGAATAGTAATTTTTTGGATTATTGAAGTACAGCATTGCATCCACTGTATCACAGCTTCACTGTAGCAGAAATCCTGTCTAGAGATACCTGCTAAGGATGGTAACATTTATTTTTTCAAAACACCATTGCAACCATGGTAAAAAACTTCGGACAGGAAAAGGAAGGGAAGCTTACAGTTCAAACACTTCTTACTTCTTAGGAAGCAAGTTGACAATGCTTGTAAAATCACCTATCACTACTACAGCCTTCCCTTCCCACTAATTCTTGCTTTCTTCCCAGTACACACTAATCAGGGACATTTCTAAAGATTTTGGGTATTAGTCTCATTAGGGCATTCTGGTGTAAGTGAGAAGATATTAGCGTCTTCCCATGTTCCTAGTCAGTTTGAAAGGAAATATGACTATAAAGGTATTTGTGATATCACAGGGCCTTCTCCAAGCCTAAACCTACTGCCAGTATGCTTGGGAAACTCCCATGTACAAAAAGAAACCCGAGGAATGTATGCGTACAAGAAGAGACTTGGGAAATGTACTTGGAGAACGTGCTTAGAGTTTGCTTTGAGGAATGTTCACTGTGACAGTAGAGTTCAAGTCATAACAATCTATTCAGGCAGCTGAGCTCTGATGCCTTCTCAGAATTACAATGTGCTGTACATCCACTGCATGAGATTGCAGAGCGAGGGGGAAGACTTCACTTCAAACTCCACTCATGTAAGCTCTCTTGAGATGGCAGCTGAGAAGATACTGAAAAGCAAGTCACCATCACAGGCTCTTTCTGCTGCCAATGTGTAGGAGCTATAAAAGATCGCCTGCAACAATCACTATTCAATTCTTATTAAAAATATGGGTCGGAAAGAACCATGATGATTTGTTCATAGCCACTTCCATATTTCTACTCTGTATATTTTATTCATTTATCAGTGTCCATCTTTTCTTTTGTAGCCTGGGCTGTCTCAAGGACAAAAACCCTTTGCCTTTCCTCAATCTTCTGTCTCCCAGTCAAAATACAATGCTAAACTGAATCTCCTCCTTCCTGGCTAATAAATAGACTTTATTCTTCAAGGGGAGGAGGATGTTGTAAAATGCCTGGCTTTTAGTTATTAAACATCTTTAGTGCTATTTATGACAGATTTGCCACTTCTTTCCTACTGCACAAAATCTTGAAGATCATTTAAACTAGATTCTGAGATTTTCATGCTCAGTGCTAATATAGCACTTGCTTGATAATGAAGCTTGAAATGGTGGGTTTTAGCTCAGCACATTATTATTCTTATTTTTAAATATTAAGGGCCAGCTGAACATTTGGCACTGTTGACATCATGCCTGCTGCAGTACAGATACCAGCAATGGTACTGTTTCATTCCTGTTGAGGATAGGCGGAGCATGTATGGGGGAAGAAGGAAAACAGAGTGTCAGCAAGATATGTCCATCACCCATTGGGAAGGGGTGGTGAGGGAGATGTATGGAATAAAAGGGGCTGGAAATTAAAAGATAAAGTATTCATAAAAAAGAAAGATCAAGCTAACAAGATATGACCCTAACTTGATCGCTTTGCTTCAGATGTCTCAGGTAACACGAGTGGCCAAGAATAACTTTTTCAATCTCCCATTGATAGGAACCTACCCACAATAATCCATGCACTGGTGACTTCCAGGTAAGACTAAATTACTCAGGGGTGCACTCGTAATCCATAGGGAAGCCACAGCTAGCGCAGTAAGAGAGAGGCTGCTTCTTAGGCGGGACTAGCTGATAGGAACACATTACACCAGTTTTCCAGCAGCCGCACTGGTTTCTATTTGCATTTAGGTGCAATTCAAAATGTTGACTTTTATCTATGTGGCTTTGTTTCCGGTTACCTACAGGACACCTCTGTTCCCATAAGCCACCACAGAAGTTGAAAGCTGTAGTCATCTGCAGTGCTACAGCTAACAAACAGACTCTAGATTTAAGTTTCAGAGAACTGGTGGCATGATATTCCCAGTAGGAGGGCTTTTGATTCTGGAAATTGGTTCCCCACTAGTCCAAAAAGTGTGAGTTTGCTGGCTTCACACAACAGCTTTTACTTTGATGTGCTACTGGGCGGAATGCAAGGGATTGTTCTTTTTCTGAGACGAGTCAGATTTGTATACGTTTTTGTTAAATTATATGCATGCACCCTAAGTTCCAGGAAAAAGGGTCTACATCTATAAATAAGTAACAGCTATTCTCATAATTTTCTTCCATAGAGCTTCCCCCTCCCCCACATTTTTAAACACAAAGGGCCCAATCTGGCTACTGTTAAAATCAAGAGCAAACTTCCCATTTACTTGAATGAGATCAGATTTGGGCTCAACATGAAAGTGCACACACTTTTTGGTTAACTCTGACCCTCTTTTGTCAGGCCCTGCAGTGACACACAAAAGAAAGTTGACCAGCTGTGTTGTGGGTAAAGAAGGATGGCTGTTCGCTCGGAAATCCATTGCTCCAGCTGTATCAGGCTGTTCTTGTGAAACAGGGATTTTGTGCACTTCATCCTTACGCATGCTATAGCGGGAAAGTGTATTACAAATGTGTATTGAAATAGAAGACAGAGTTCAGCGTGAGGACACCATAGTACAAAGCCCTTTGGCATGGGAGAACTAAAATTGCATGAGCTAAGCGTGAGCTATACTTATTTAATAAAATTCTCACCACACTTATCTTTGACGGGTAATGGTCACTTTTCTCATGAATAAAAAATGGTGTTGGTGTCTTAGGAGATGAAGGCTTAGGTCCTGGGAGTGAAACATGGGACCCTAATTAACAATTTAGTTCAAACCCTGCTCCCCATCTACACGCACAGTTCTGAAAACAAAACCCTAAACCAGAAAATAGGGGTAATGTCTACACAAGTGCCACAGCAGCCCAACTGAAGCTACACTTCTGTAGTGCTGTGGTGTAGACACTTGCTACAAAGTGCTACAGCTAAATCCATCCTCTATATGATGGGATAATTATTCTGTTGACCTAACGGGCTTTATACTAAGGATTAGGTTGGTTTAATTATGTCTCAAGGGTGTGGATTTTTCACACTCTACAGAAGTAGCTAGGTCAACCTAAGATTTAGGTGTAGACCATCACCATGCCTAGGTTTGCTCCTATCTCCATTGAAGAGCTTCCATATACTTCAACAGGAACAAGTCTCATGTCCCAAAAATGTGTTTGAAACCATTTTCAACATAGTTATAAACTAGCAGAGCAGTGACACCATTGGTGGGCAGGCTCAAAATGTTTGCAAAATTCTAGATACTGTGTAGGGGCCTAGATATTATGGTGATGATAATGAAATTTTATATGGTTAATAAATATATCATACTTGCATGTAGATCTTAAAGTAATTATAATTTAAACAGATGAGGAAACTGGGTTCAGAGAGATGAGCTGTGAATAGACCTCAAAACCTCCTGACTTCTAATTCAGTGCCCTGCTCACCTTGTGTTAAGGCTGATTCCCCACTCTGCCACTTTGAGCACAGAAGATGGGGGCCCGCAAGGATTCTAAAAATTAATACTGGCCACTCCAGGCTTGTATTAAACTCCAAAGGTTACAGCTTTTCTCTGACCTTGGCTTGGTAAACACTGCTACCACCCAAATGCAACCCTCCCCCCTTGGACCCAGGAAGGAGCATTTGGGAATTCCTTCCTGTGGGGTACCCTCAAGTCCTTTCACTCCTCCTACCCCCAGGGAAGAGCTGAGAAGAAAACAAAGGAAATTAGCTGTTGCCACCAGCTAATCAAACACAAACCTCTTAGGACACAACAATCCAAATCCTGTTCTTAAAAAAGGTAAATTTTATTAAAAACAAAAAGAAAGAAAATACATCTGGAACTTAGGCTTTTGCTAGATTTTAAAAGAGCAATTCCAAAAATTAAGCACCCAAAATAGCTTCCTTGGGGGTTCAGCTCAAAGGTTCAAGCAAACAAAAGCATCTGGGGTTAGCACAGAGGAGTCCACAAGCCAAAATAAAGAAATAATGGAAGATAATTTTTCATACCTGGTTCAAACCTTACACAGCATTCCTGCTTATAGCATTGCTGCCTCATGTCCCTGCAGCCCAGAGAGAACAACACACAAAGGGAAAGTGTCTTTCCCAATTTTTAAAAGTTCTTGCCTTCCCATTGGCTTTTTTGGTCAGGTGCCCACTTTTATTTCCTTTACCTGGGGGACTTTTTAATCCTTTACAGGTAAAGCAAGTAGAGAACAGCTTCCAAGAGGGATTTTACAGCTAACTGGCTGGCTGGGTGTCCATCAAAGGGAGCTCACCCCCCACCCTTTATTTATCACACCTTGCCACACAGGGTATGTCTACACTGCATTGTAAACCCAGGCCTGCGGGACCTGTGCTTATGGACTCGATGGTTCCAAGACCATACTTGATCATCCACACTGCAAATCTGGGGTTACACTTGTTGGATCTGGCCTCACAACCATGTTAGTGCATCCATACTGTACTTCACAGACCTGCTGGAGTCATTTCTTCTTCTATGCCTCAGTTTTCCCATTTGTAAAATGGAGATAGTGATACTGACCTACTTTGTAAAACAGTTTGAGAGCTACAGATTAAAAGCGCTATATACAATTTATCTGCATAATAAAAAGAATACCTACAATTAACCAAGGGCTTCAGTCCTTTGCTGGATCAGAAACAGAGTCCTCAGCATCTTCTAGGATCAAGTCCTAGATTATGTAGGGAGTAGTTTATAGTATAGGCTAACAGTAATAAAAAAGCCCAGTCCTCACTGGACAAGCACATCATGGCATAAATCCCAAACCTGTTTCATGAAGGTGGATTAGCTTGCAGGATTGGGGCCTGTGCTAGCAACCATCCTATTCTAAAATGGTTGCCAAACATGTTTCCGCTTATGGTGTTTCTACCATGAACCACTGCATGGAAAGAGTTCATTTGCTTCCTATGCTCTCACTAAAGCCAACACTGATAGCTTGGAAAACATTGTTAGATAAATGTCAGTTTCTTCCATGGTTTGTGAAATCAATACAAACTGATTCAAAGAATCACAAACAGTAATGTGAAAATAAAATGATTTGTGTTATGGTTTTTAAGTAAATGATGATAAACTAATAAATGCCATTAGCTGCTGCCATTACTTTGTTGAATTTAGCTGATGTTACTATGTTGACGTTAAAAGCTATCAGCTTAACTATATAAATCCATTTGACATGTCTTTATTCAGATAAAACTTTAATACTGCAAGTGTAGCAAATTAGATGCAAATGCTCTTTTTATTTTAAGTATATTTAAAGCTGCCTTTTCAATGCAAATTTTACAGGAAATCTCAACAAGCTAGGACAGACATCTTAGCTGTCAGCATGCAGCACTTTCATTTTGGTCTCAGGCTTGGGAGCTGCTTTTTGTCCCTGCAGACTGAGATAATTAAAACTACAGAGAGATGATTTTAAATATACACGATACACAGTTACTTAAATCACGGGATAATGCATAAATGCAACCATTAACATTTTCGATAGCACAACACTGACCAGACAATGTGGCAAAGAAGATTTTATTGAACAGTTTTACTCCTGTGTAAACAATTCTTTGGTTTTTATAAATTTCACCTGAACTAGTACAGAGGGCTAAAAATATCAATTCAAAACACGGATTGCGGATGTTCTCATTACAAAGACACTGATACCATTAACTATTTTTTTAAATTATGCTTTAACGTCTTTGTTTTCAAGTAGTCTATAGCCTCTTTGGACTACATATCTATTTCAGCTTTGATTTGCTGAACCCCCTGAATGAGTTTATCCAAACAATGTGACTTTACCCAGATCTTTTTAAAATCCCACATCTCTTGTGGCTGATAAAGCTGACTTTAGCTAAGAAGAGTTGGAACAGGGTGATTTAAATTTCACAGTGAAAATGATAAGGGCTTTACTAGAAATAAAAAGCACATTCAAATACTGTCATGGGCAAACAGTTGAACGTGCAGTGAGAAATTTGGCAAGACTAGTCTTTTTCAGTGTTGATTTAATGAAGTAATGGATAGTAAAATGGAAAAAAGACACTTGCACTAAGTAGTAAACTTATGTTAATACCAGACCAGTAATTTTAAAAAAGCATTATTCATTAAAAAGCAGAATTAATACTCTAATAACTTTTAAAATGTCACTAAAAAACCCCACTAGCTACTGTAGTCAGAAGAGTCTGTTCTGGCAGTTCTCTACAAACGGGCTGAGTGATGCCCTATTATTGTCATGAACCACATGTCAGTTTGTTGAGCCTCAGGATAACTTGTGTTTCAAGGAAAGAATAAGGAAAACGCACATCTACTTAAAGCTTCAGGGCAAACAATAATGGTCCTCAGTTTAAAATCATTTTGAACAGTTGCTTGTCCATTTAAATGGCCTTTCTCATTCAGATTTTGTTGGGAAGCTCCACAGAGCCAATTCCAAATGGAGGCTTTCCCTGAGCTGTTGCATCTCCAAACTCAAAGGGTTTTTATTCAATGAATCCAGATGTGCATTTCAGTTACACAACCAAAAAGGCTACTGAATAGGGAAGGTTGTGGGGGCGGGGTAGGAAAGGCTAACTTGAGTGACATTCTTTTTATCATTTTATAGACACTTCTTAGTAGTGTGCATATCTCAAGGAATTGGTCTCCATAATTACAGAGGCTTGATCAGCAGAATGAATGTACATGGAACATCTGAAGGAGAAAACATCATGTTGCCAAAGAGCTAAGGTTAAGAATCCCTCTGTGCAAATTAACAGTTTTAATTCCTCCATTTTAATGCCTCGCAGGCCATTGTGTCTTTCTACTTTAGCTCCTTCAAGAAGCCATCTCAATGCTGCCAAGTGGATTAGCTCTCCAAGGGAGCTGCTGGCTCCCTCCTGCTTATAGAAAGAATCCACCACCTCCTTCCATGCGCATACCCAACACTGGTCTGCAACCCAGGATACTTGCTCCACCTCCAAAGTTGGGCTTCCTTACTGTCATCACCAAATGCTACAATGGCTAACGCCATCACTTGACAGTCTCCGGTAAGCTAGGTTTTTTTACATGTGTACCGTATTTTTTAAAATAAAACATTTCCTTCAATCAGAGCAGTGGAAGTAGCAGTCATTAACAGACAGAGCTGGAGGACTATTCCAGCCCAACCTTTCTGGTACATTCCAGTCAGTAATTATATGGATGTTCTAAATCCACGAATGCATGCAGTGTTGTAGCCCTGATGGTCCCAGGATTATGAGAGAGACAAGGTGGGTGAGGTAATATCTTTTATCGGACCAACTTCTATTGGTGACAGAGACAAGCTTCTGAGCTTACACAGAGCTCGTCTTCGGGTTCCGAAGAGTGCTGTGTAAGCGCAAAAGCTTGTTGCTCTCACCTACAGAAGTTGGTTTTATAAATTCATGACTATAGGTTATAAGAAAAATTAATCTCTTCAAAACAGGTTATCTCCATAGTTGATGACCAGTGAATTATAATGGACTCTGTCACTGACAAGTTTGGTAAACATATTTTAGGGGAATGAAATTATTCTCAGAATAAAATAATACTAAAAATCTCCCACCCACAGTCACACACATATTTCCTACATTTGCCTCATTACAGGACAGCTATGTCCTTTAAAACACAAAGATTAATGGGGCATTTTATGAGACTAATACATTTTAAATTTTAACACTGGAGTTAGCATCTATAATTGTACAATTATACGTTCATTTAGGGTTTTTTTTAAGAAGATAACTAATCACAGGTGACTAGAACTGTGTGAAGAGACAGAATTTATGTTACTCCTGCTGTAGGGGAACTAAATCATGCAGGAATTGAAACTGTTTTCCTTATGATAGATAGTTCAGGCAAGATTAGTCAGTCACTGTTTCAGATAGAATGCTTTTTTATTACACATACTTTATGCAGGACTATTGTATTTGTAACATATATTTCTGCATACAGCAAATTAACTGTTGTGTAATGCAAGACCCAAGAAAGAATATCATTAGTTTTTGCTCTCCCGCAGTCTTGAGCAGCTGGTGAAATATACACCAATCATCCAATAGCTAGCTTCATGTTAACACGTATAACAAAGCCGGAACCATTCCTGTTTGACAGGACTTTACCATGTAGTAATAAATAAGGGTAAATTATTGATGGTGATAACTACTAATATTATTATGACCTCAATTAAGTGCTTTTTTCAGACACATTAGCAACAAAAGGTCTTCTCTCTGCTCATTGCTGTTTTTTCAAACCCCGCTTTACATTAAAATCTAATTGATCAAACCTATTTGCCATTTCACTGTGAGTGGGTAACCATAATGGGTAATCTATCAGCATGGTGCTCCCAGTAAAGCTATTAACACCTTTTGTTGTTTGCCTCCAGTTTCTAAACGTGCTGAGAGGTTCAAAAAGACAAACCCTACAATCTGTTAGGATTGTACACACCTGTGACTTGTGGCACTCTTAATTACCATACTTTTAAAACTCTACAGTTAAATACTGCTATTTCTGACACTAAGTCAGTCTTTATTTACTTACGAGGCTGTGAGACAGCGAAATTAAAGCTGATTAGCAAGATGGCAGTTCCATTGCTTGCAGTGGGGGTGAGTTTAGGTGACACATGCCATCTCCCCATAGCTCACTGCTTAACTTTAGTCATCAGAGTTGAGATTACTCAGCAACAAGGCAAATAAATAGAGCTTGGGAGGTTTTTTTTGCCCTTTGGCAAATTGTGTTAGTTACATGAATACATGTGTCAAGTATGGATCAGTTGTTTGTTTGTCAGAGGGTTTTTATAAAAGGACAGAGGGAGATAATTTCTGGGGACAGATTGTGTAGTGTGCTTACTGTGGGAGCTGTGGGATTACATTCATTAAAAAGTAAAGAGCTAATGATATAATAAGATGCAGACTAAGTAAACTGGAGAACATAAAGGAAAAGCTCGAGTGTCCATAAGGATGTCTCTCTTTTCATATCATCAATTCAAGTTTTCGTCTTCAAGAGGAAACCCGATTCACTCTCTGGCTGCATCCCTCAGCTTTGTAAAAGCTTGATACTAGAGTTTTAATTTTGGAGATTCACCTTTTTAATACACTTATCAACCATATAGGAGACTGGCTGGGACAAGGTAATGGGGTATGGTACCTTTGGTTTCATCATTTACTGGATCAAGTTAAGCCTAAATTATAAGTCATTACCTTCTGCTGGTGTTTGTTCAGTGGCCAAGTTAAATGAGGTGACGGTCCACATCCTTGTGGCCAAATATCTAGATCACAAAACCCAAGGGGACACGACGGCAGTCCCATCATAGAGGCTGAGGACTGAATGTGCAGTGAAGTAAACTATGTCTCCATGCATAGGCTTTGTCTACACTAGGGGGTGTTAGCAACAATGTTTCAAACAGTTGAGCTATACCAGCAGTGGCAGTGATGGGATTGCTTCTGTAGACAAGGATGGTGGTAACACCAGAAACCACTGAAATCTTGCCTAGATCAGGGCTACCACTGGAGAAGCAAACTAGTGTCAGGTCCAGTGGGAGATTTCCTAATGCAGACATTGGGACAGTTGAAATGGAGTGGCACCAGTGGGATTTTTTTTTTGCCAATTTGTCTGGTATACACAAAACCTAAGTGCAAGGGCAGAGTTTAGTTTCCCTGCTCATTCAGTCCTTACCCATCATGGATGCCACTTATAAGGGTGGGGTTTTTTGGGGTGGTTTCTTTTGCTTCCGGTTATGATACAATATAGGGAATTGTATAATATGGCTGCTTATGTTGTATCTGTCTTACAGCTAAACCATTTCATTCTCCTGGGTTGTTAAACTAGCCTCTTTCATATGTAACAATTCATAACCAAAAAGAATTTCTAAACATAAAACACCCCAAGTAAAGACGGGGAAGCCAATTCATTGCTGGTAGAAGTGGGTGCATTGCCATTGATTTAAACTGAGCAACACCAGCTAATGCCAGAAGTGAATTTGGCCCTTCTGCTTCAGCATGTTATGAGTCACACACCGAATAAAACAGTAGGCATTAATGTTGGCTTCAAAAATGCGTTTAAGACACATTGCTCAGAAGTGGTCACACTTTGATTAGCTGTTGGTACAAGTAATATGGTAAATTAACTAAAAGTTAAAATAATTATAATATGAGAAATGTGACTGTTTTAAAGTGGTCATTCCTCACTCTTTCAGTAGCTAGATGCTATTCATGAGTGTAAGTTACCCTAATTGATTAGTGCTTCCAGAATAAGGTCTTAACTAGTTTGCCACACTGACAATTTTCTTTGCTGAAATCACTTTTTGTATATCTTTATCTTGTGTTAAACAAACCAGAACTGTCCTTTGGCCATCTTATTGGAGTCCTGCATGGCAGAATATGAGGGAAATTGATGACAGCTCATCCATCTTGCTGTCTGAAAGGAGATCCTCCTACTGGACATCCTGCAGTGCAGTATTTTAGAAGCCCACCCACTCTTTCTTCAGAAGAGGTTGCATTTTCCTAAGGCATTCCATGGAGAGATAAACATGCATCACCAAACAGCAGAGCTCCACTCACTTAGCACTGCATAGTGATGCTGACTTAGGTGACAGTTCAGCATTATCTTAATATAGGCTGTCATTCATATACCAGCTGGAAACAAAAATCAATAGACTGTGAGAACGGACTGAAAAGGTAAACCATAGAACTAAGATGAAAAACCCCCACACAATCTCCATCAGTGTGCTAGTATGTAGCAGTTATGCAGTGTTTTATGATTTCAAAGTGCTTTGCAGACAATTAATCCTTACAACCTCCTTTGATGTAAACAAGAATTACGGTTCCCATTTTACAAATGGAAAAACAGACAATGGGCCAAATTAGCCACTGATGTAATTTATTAACTTCAATCTAGTTCAAAAGGGATGGATTTCGTCCAGAGAGGTTATGTGACTTGCTCAAGGTCACATAACAAGTCAGCAGCAGAGCCAGGAATACTAGTCAGGACGGCCTAGTTTTCAGTTTCAATCTTTGTCAAAACCAGGCTGCCCAACTTGCTGCGTATGCACACATGTGCATATAAACACATAGGCAGTGAAAATGTTCAAAGAAACAATTATTTTTGGTAATATGGTCATTGAATATTAGACAAGCTCTTGAAGCTGCCTGCACAAGTTCCTCGCGGTGGCACATCCATCTCTATTACTGTGTACGTATGTGCAGTGGCTGTTTTGAAATGATCGGTTTCAGGCACTATTTAATTCCAAACAGCATTTGCCTGTAATACCATTATAAGCCAAATCAAAGTGCCTTTGTGATAGATCTGTAAAGTCTAGTTACAGAATATTGCTCGCTCTCTCACACACACAGAATGTATTTGCAAGGATGTTGAAGCAGAAGCAAGAGCTGGAAAAGGAAAGAGTCCATTTAAATGAAGAACAGTGCCAAAAAGACACAGTTGTAAGGTACAGACGGGGAAGATCATTAATGAAAGCACCGAAGCAGCCACATCTGTGATTGAATACTCAGTCTTTTAGTTCCCACTGCTGTGTTTACTGCTCCTTAATGTGGTATTGTTTACTCACAATTAAACTCTTTACCATTAATTTAACTTTCAGATGCTGAATTGGTCACACAGATTCAAATCCCAGGGTCCGGACAGATGTGTTCTATACACTTGTTTAAACACGGCTCTCATTAGGAAGTAATGCATGTATAGCAAGCTGATTACAGTACAAAGCAGGATGCTTTATCATGGGAGCCTCTCTGGAGGCACCAGTGAGTTTGTCAGCTGCTGCTGCCACTCTTCTACCACTCACATAATGAGTGACAGTAAGGCCCAGGGCCTACTTAGCTGCATGCTAGGAATTACACAGCTTCCCTGTAAGAGCGCTGCAGAGCTGCTGGATAGGAAGCATCAATTGTTGTCAGCCTAAATTTCACACCAAAGATAACAAATGCTTGCAACCAAGGCAAGGAGATAAACAAGTTTCCCAACCCATGTCATTAAAACACGTCTGCATATTTAACCAAGATGTTCTCTAAAATACGGGAGTAGTGCACTGGTAACAGACATCAAACGCAAATGCCCAAAGTAAAGCGAAGGTTTAAAATCTTATGTGATGATGCATTTCTTTGCAGTGTAGGAAAGTATTGAGTTAGGAACGGGGCAATATTGGAGCTTTACTTTCAGTGTTGCAATTTTCAACTACTGATATTTTAGGAGAGGTATAACATTGGGACTCTAGGAAAATATTGAATGGAGAGTTCTACCTTGGAAGTTGGCTGCTTCTGGGCTTCTAAAAGTGGGTAGGAAAATTTAAGTAGTTTTTTTATTACACTATATTTGACGTTAAGATAAAGAAAATACAAGAGGAGAAATTAAGAGAACACCTTCCTTGTAATATATGTGTTGGGTGAACTGAAATACTTAGCCCAAGATTTTGCAACCAAAGGGACCCTCAGCCACAGGATAGGATTTTTTCCCCTTCCTCCACCTCCTGCCGCTGCTTATTAGCTATTGAAATGGATACTGCAAAACTGGGGTGGGGGTGGGGTGGAGGAGGGGAAGACAGAAATTGTAGATAATTTTCCTATTTTTGAAGTATACATCATCCTATACTGTAGATCTGTAATTGTTTCCTTTAGACTTTTGGATCCTTTTTTGTGTGCATGTTGAATGGAATAAGACTCTAGGACGAACAGAAATCTGAAGGAAATTCTGTTCAGATTTTCCTCATCAGTAAATTTATGTCTGTGGCTTTACAGAATTGTTGGCCTTGATGTAGCCTGTTTTGCAGTGGCACTGTGGTCAAGTTCTCTTTCTCTAGCATATTTGAATGCTGGTGAAAGGTGTTACCCTATTAGGCCTCACTTGAAAGTGGGAATGCTACCACCCGAGCCCTCCTGGAGGAACAACTTTAGCCATCCTTGTGGAAGAGGGGAAGTGGATGAGGTAAGATTCTGGCATGATAGCCCCAGAGGCTGAAAGCCTTTATTTTCCCCAGGCAATAGGCATAGCGGAGGCAGTGACAAACTTTTCAGATCACCTTAAGAATACAGATAATTATTTTTCTGGGTTCATTCAATCCTTAGCATTTCTGCTGAGATTGTCAGAAGGGGCACCAACAGGGCCGGCGCTACCATTAGGCAACCCTAAGCGGTCACCTAGGGCACCAGGATTCGGGGGCGGGAGGGGGGGGGGAGGGAGGCGGCATTTCACGAGATCCCTGGCGGCCGAAGAAGCTGCGGCCGAACCACTGGGGATATCGGCGGCATTTCGGGCCTATGGTGGCAAAAAAGCTGGCGCCGCCCCTGGGTGCCAAACAGCACCAATTGTGATGGTGGAGTTCTGACTTGTCTGTGCGAGAAACCCCAACTCATTCCACATGGCCAGATGAGCGTGTGCACAGTGTCACTTTAAAAAAAAAAAAAAGTTGTTTTTTGCTTTGAATTTTCATCATGAAAGATTTAGACAATGGGAAAGATTCCATAAATTAGTTAATTTAATGCATGATGTTCAAATGGTGACCTTATGTTTATAGCCAGACTTCTATTGGTTGTAAATGGAAATAATCCTAACTGACATGCATTTCTTTTTAAAATCACAAAGATTTAAAAGTTCCAAATCCACCATGAACTGAATAAAGATTGCAAGAGTGTACTTAAAAATAGCATTTGATCAATTTTTATTATTTTCTTTACACTAGATTAGCTATAATTACATATTAATAACCTAAAGCATTAGATATTATCTTCCAAGTGCAAACTAAGAAAATCTAATATTTCAATTGTTTAAATTAGAGCTGAGTGAATGATTCACAATGAATAATTTATTCGATTAATTTAACCACTAATGATTGCACAGTATTCACAAGCAGATTTCAGTTTCTAGGAATTTGTTACTTGATAAATGTTTCCCAGTTTTTTTACTCAATGGATTGATCATCAATATTTGAAACTTGCGCGGTGTTGCTTTTTTGTGATTGGCCAGTAAAGTCCCAAAATATTGTTTCTGTTCCATTACTGACACAGCTCATACCACTTCAGATAGGAAGACTTGCATGTAGAAATTGAAAATAATTGCTGTGAATATAGTTATATTATTATTGTGTATTACCATGCATTTGCATTTAAAATGCACTTCCTATTTTTAACAATAAAAATCAATCATTTGAATGTTTGCAGGAAGTAAACATATAAGGGGTGAAAACATGACCAAAGTGAATTCATATAAAATTCAGATCAATATTCATGACACTTTTTTGCATTATTCACCCACCTCTAGCTTATATGTCTTTCACAGCATGTTGGTATTAATGGGTTTCATTAAAAAAAAAGTTGCATGAAACATATGTTAGAGGATTATCTTGCTGTCCTGAGATTGTGTCATATGCATGGAACAGAATACATTATTCCGGTTGTTTTTTAATTCACTTTAATAGGAATTGGACTGCACCTGAAATAGATTTACTGTACAAGCAGTACTGATAATTAAAGCTGAACAAAATTTTTGGCAAATAACTTGCTCAAAGACATTTGCTTCCTTTTTGGCTCATTGACTGTCCACAAGCAAATCAGTTTCCTCAAAGGCATTTTTATTTGAAATTATTCACATATAATTCCCCTTTTCATAGATTGTTTTAAACAAAGTTCATTGCAAGTATTTAAAATAGGAGCCGTGTTGGTTAGTTGTGAATCACAATTTGTGATTGGTCACAAATCATATGGTAATGTTACTGTTCTGGCTGGAGGCGATGTTCTCTCACTTTTGTGGTGAATATTTAAGCACAAAGATTTAAAGGGGCCAATTTTCTAACACGCAGTAGCTCAAGTCCCACTTTCAAAAGCGACTTAGGTGCTTAGAAACCTAAGTCTCATTTATCAGGGGGTAGCCGTGTTAGTCTATATCCACCAAAACAATAAGGAGTCTGATGGCACCTTAAAGACTAACAGATTTATTTGGGCATAAGCTTTTGTGGGTAAAAACCCACTTCAGAAGAGGTGGGTTTTTTACCCACGAAAGCTTATGCCCAAATAAATCTGTTAGTCTTTAAGGTGCCACTGGACTCCTTGTTGTTTTTCTAAGTCTCATTGAAAGTCAATTCCTGGCACACTCAAAAAAGGAACACTCAATTGTTTGCAGTGAAAGGGTGCGAGCATGGATGATGCAAATGCATTTTAAAATCTGAGTGAATACTCAGAGAATTGATGATGGGATGTGACCAGCAGTAACGATCATTGTACTTCTGGCAGAAGTTCTCTTCAATGGACAAGTGAGAGGCAGAGAGTACAACACTTTTCTAGCCTTGTCACTCTAGCAAGAGAATTATGGTACATTAATCCTTTTGAAATGCCTTTGCTAATTCTTGTGTTGTTTCCCAGCAATCTCAAGACTCTTCTTCAGTGAAGCCTACACATTCATCCACACACTTTATTAGGCATTGTAAAGTGGCTACACCTGCAGTTTTAAATGACTAACACAAATGTTATAATGGCTGTGATCAGTCAAAGAAAAAGTTCAAAGTTCAAAGGTCAGCCTATTGTAAATGGAAACTAAGAGATATAGGATGATAGCTTGTTAATGTTATTTACCTCATTCAGCTAAAAAACTTTCTCTGTGACTCCGTTGTGTCAGGAGGACTAACATGGGCAATTCTGGGCTTTGTTATTTGAATAGGGGTTAAATTATTCTGTTTTGTCATTAAGTGTTCCTTGATTGGCAATCCACAACACAATAGGTAATCATTAAGGGAAGAGTCATAAAACTGTTACACTATTTAAAAGTGAATGGTGAATGAAGCCAGATATCTCCAAGACACATTCTACAGCTGCTGGAGGAGCAATTTAGAGCAGGAAAGTTTAGAAACTACATATAGTCACATTCTGGAATGATCATCTATTCAACAAGTATTCCTAGTTTTGTTTTGAAAAATCTTTACCCTGAACTTACTGCAAGGGAATCTGTTAATACTTTCCTAAAACAGATATCAGTGATGCCAACTCTTGTGATTTTATGGCACGTCTCATTTTTATTTGTAGTTTTTCTGAAAGCCCCAGCTGTTGGAATTGAAAGACTACATGAGAATCTCAGCTTTTAGTTTTAAGTAAGTTTTTATCCCTCATGGACGCAAAGAAAAGTTTGAAAATGTGAACCACGTAAAGACTCAGAAGCCAGACAGCAAATGAAAAGTACCCACATTTTACTATTAAAAAGCCCATGATTTTTATGCAATCTCATGATTTGGGGGGGCCCCGATGCATGATTTTTGAAAGCTTGAGGTTGGCGATATTGTGTGACATTCATGTTCTAGGCTTTCCAATCCCATACTTTCCCAACACAAGGTCCTTTGTGCTATTAAAGTGGTCTGACATCAGGCCTTACAAGCCTATTATTGATTATTCATATGACAGTTGTGCCTACAGTAGGCCATAACCAAGATCGTATAATAGCTATCACAATGCCCCAAAACATATAGTAAGAGACAACTCTCATTCAAGTCAGTGGAAATCTTTCCACTGACTTTGATAAAAGCGGAGTCCAGTCCTTGCTCTGTAGCAGCTGGCTTCATTATTGTTATGTTTTTTTATTCCAATGCTAAGTAATCCCTGTCTATCTTGTAGTCCCTGGCAACTGCAGAAGGAGACTTCCTAACCAGTTGCCTAGTGAGCCCCAATCTGACACTAGAGGGTAGTGGCTTTTCAAGAGTGAAAAGAGCATAACTTGTAACTGAAACTGCTGATCCAACTAGTTGCTTAGGAATATGTTCATTGTTCTTTAGGACTAAGATTGTAATCACCACTCTTGTTTTCTGAGACACACTTGCTCCTTAGCCTTCAAATAAGGAGGATCAGCCACATATTTTGCCAAATAGAACTAGTAATGAAGGCTGCGAGTTTCTCATAGAGGTCACGGATTCCGTGAATTTCCGTGACCTCTGTGACTTCTGCAGCGGCCGGTGCGCCTAGCTCGGGGCAGCTCAGGCAGCTCTGCATGCTGCCTCCGCCCAGAGCGCCGGCTTCACAGCTCCCGTTGACTGGGAACTGCGGCCAATGGGAGCTTCGGGGGTGGTGCCTGCCTGGCCATGCCTCCACCTAGCAGCTGAGCGAAGGGGATGTCGCCACTTCTGGGGAGCCCCCCAAGTAAGAGCCGCCCAGAGCCCACCTCACCCCGTCCCATGCCCCAGCCCCCTGTCACCTTCCACACCCAAACTCTGCTGCTGCTGGGGGGGAGGCGCGGAGCCAGGTAGGTAGCCTGCCCCCCACACCCCTCAGCACCAGCGGGGATCTGGGCTGCGTGCACCTGCCCATCCCCCCCAAGCAGCCAGGCTGATTTCCCCCAGCACCTGCGGGGCCCCCAGGCAGCCCCCACCACAAGTTTTATTCACTGGCGTTTTTAGTAAAATTTATGGACAGGTCAAGGGCCGTGACTTTTTGTTTACTGTCCGTGACTTTTACAATACCTGTGACTAAAACGTAGCCTTACTAGTAATGAAAGATAGAATTCTTGTCCATATCTGAAATGTGTCCCAAAATACATATTTAGGCACCAATCCTGTAGGCACTTACACACTTGCTTAACTCTACACATGTGAGTAGCCCCATTGACGTCAATGGGACTGGGGCTTTAGGAAAGTGGTTACTTTGCCAGATTAGTGTTTATACTTTAAACCTGGTTTAAAAAAATAAAATAAAAAAAGTTCCAAACGACTACAATGAGGTTCTAGAAGACCAACGGAAAAGGGTGGATTTTTTGGTGTTTAAATAGAGTATATACATTTTTTGAAAAATGTGAATTTATCTTTCAACTTCCACCAAGCAAATATTAGTCAGTTGCCCTTTTAGAAAACAGTTTTACTATTTTTTTCTTTTACTCTGACAAATATTGGTCTTGATGAGCGTTAAGGGACTAGCAACACTGAACATCAAAGTCCTCATTATTAACCAGCCAGCTGCACTTCTCACCACACATAAACCCAATCTTATCTATAGGGACCCATGTCCCCAGAGACATGGAACAAGTTCTTCTCTATGCTAACTATGCACAACAGTGTCAAATTATGTATAATGATTTTGTAATGTGAATTAATGCTACCAGGGACTGAATTGAGACTGCTGATTTCATTACCCTTAGTACTCAGACTGGATTGGAATATGAATTCAGATGCACAGATAAAAGGCTATGTACACATGGACTTTATGAGCCAGATCCTCAGCTGGTGTTAATTGACATGGTGTCACTGAAATTTTAAATCAGCTGAGGATCTGGCCCTAAGAACTTATGATTTACATAGATTGCTAAAGGAGTGCTTTACACCTTTTACTGCTTAAACTTGCTTTAGAGCTTGATTCTGATTTCATTATACCAATGTAAATTGGGAATGACTCCACTGAAGTCAGACCTTCATAAAATCTGTGTGAAATCACAATGAAGCCCTTGGCGAACAAGCTAATAGAGTCAAACCTCAAAGTTATGAACACCAGAGTTACGAACTGCCCGGTTAACCACACACCTCATTTGGAACCAGAAGTATGCAATCAGGCAGCAAAGACAAAGGGGGGTGGGGGGAAAGAGCAAATTAATACAGTGCTGTACTGTATTAAACAAACTACTAAAAAATAAAGGGAAAGTTTAAAAAAATATTTCACAAGGTAAGGTAACGGTTTCTGTGTTTGTTTCATTTAAATTAAGATGGTTAAAAGCAGCATTTTTCTTCTGCATAGTAAAGTGTCAAAGACGTATTAAGTCAATGTTCAGCTGTAAGCTTTTGAAAGTAGTTCGTAGAGTTTTGTTCAGAGGTGGTCAGGTGTTCGTATCGTATTGCAAAGTTCTCGGGGGACTGAGGCCTGATTTGCACAGTTTTTGTACTGGTATTGTGTCAGTTAAGGTGGTGGAGGTTTTTTTTAAACCTGAATAGTTATACTAGTTCATCACAGTTATGCCAGTATAAAGGTGCTTGACACTGGTATAGCCTGTTCCCCTTGCCATATAGAATAAAATACCTTTATACCAGTATAACTGTATCCACACCAGAATGTTGTACACCACTTTAAATTATACCAGTATAGCTGAAGTGGTACAAATTATCTGTCAACAAGCCCTAAGAGACGTGGAAAATGGACGAACTGCTCTAGTGGAATGGATAACATGGTGAGATTAGTTTCCTTCTCCTTTCTAATGCAAGTAAAACAAAAAAAAAATTGGAAGGGAAAAAAAAACAAAACTCTTAAAGCCAGATTCTCTACTGGTGTAAATGAGCACAGCTTCATTGGCTTCCACAGCGTTTATCCCATTTACTCCAGCAGAAAATGTAGCTCATGGTTTTGTTGTTTTTGTGGCGAGGGCAGGGATATGGGTAGAGTACATTTCTAGCTAATTTTTAAAACTTATTTACCTGCTAACTTCTGATGTAGAAACAAATGTCCCTAATATACTCCTCTAGCACTTCAGACTCAAAGGAAGACATACTAATCCACTTTCAAAATTAATAAGATTGGGAATTACACTACTTTGCTGCAGTAAATTGCAGCATCAGATGCCCTTGTTCCAGCACTGTATCGCTGTCTCAGTGTTTGGATCTGAGTAAGAGCCAATTATAAGTAAATTAGATTCAAGATGTGCAAATGGAAAGGAGGCTTTTTACAAAGCTATAAAAAAAGCATCTAAAATATAAATGGCCATTAAGCTTGTTTCCTCTTTGCTCTTATACATACTGGCCAAATGATTTACTTTCATGATCTAATATATTTAAACTATCTTGGTTGTAGGGGTCATAATCACTACGAGATAGGAGGAAAGACAATGCTAATCAAAAGTAAACTGTGAAACTTTCCCCCCCGCCCTCCATGCCACTAATCTTAATTGAATCAATCTCTTGCCATATGTTGACAGTGAACGATGACTCAGACTTGGGAGGCCAGGCTGGACAGAGCCTCCAGAATAAATAAATAAAAATATATCTTCTTTAATCATTAATTTGTTCATTCATTCCCATTTGCTTCCATTCCTCAATGTCTCAGAAGACATACCCAATGCAACCTTCCTCCTCTTCAGCAATAATTTGTAAGTGTTCTTCCCTAAATACTCAAATGATTTGGAAGAAACTAAGTTGCTTGAAATGAATCCAAGCAAAGATTTTATTTTTAAGTGAACTCTAATTTGGGTTTAATAAAAGTCGAACATTTTGCTGAAATGTTATTGGGATGACAGGTTTGTGAAAATACTAAAGAGAATAATACTTTTTATACACTCAGAGGGAAATCAGTTTAGGTTTTGGAACTAAACTATAGCACAGTAGATAGAGGAATTAGGAAAAGCCTACCTAGATGAGCCTTTAATTAAGAAGTATTTCATAACCCATCCACAGATTAGATTAACCCCAGTCAGGTGCAAAACGGTGGAAGGGAACAGAGGACAGAAGGACCTAGAAGCTTTCTTTCCTTGTGACACTGTACAGCGGCTAGTCATAATGCCAGTCCATGAGGTTTGCTGGAACAAAGCAACCACCAGTAAAAAGGGCAGGTAGGGGGGCAGGGAAAGACTTGGCCATGTTCTCCTCTTTGTACCAGCCATTTGAGATAGGTTAGCAACTGTATAGCGTAAATTGTAGCAGAATGCTCTGGCCTATGTGTCCCAGCAATCCTGGGAACATTGTGCTTGGGTTAGACAAATTACTGCCAGGAGTACTATTGACACGGTAACTCCAGCCCCTAGTGTGGATCATGAATGAAGAACCATAGATTTAATTATATGGGCTTGACCCAAAGCCCTTTGAAAATCAGTAGACAGACTCCTGTTGACTTCAGTGGGCTCTGGATCAGGTGTGAATAAGTCATGTAGGATACTTCTCCTAGATCTTGCTGAGGTTGATGATTTGGGACAGGGGTCTCAAACACAAGGCCCGTGGGGTTATTTCCCGTGGCCACCAAGCTCCCCTCCACCACCGCCCCCCAGAGCGCACCGCGTCCCCACTCCTCTGCCTACCTCCAGGCGCTTCCCGCTGCCAAACAGCTGTTTGCCAGTGCTTAGCGCTTTCCAGGAGGGAGGGGGGAGGAGCAGGGAGCCACGCACTCAGGGGAGGAGGCAGAAAAGAGGAGGGGCAGGGGTGGGGATTTGGGGAAGGGGTTGGAATGGGGGCAGGGACGGGGCGGCGTTGGGGCGGGGACTTCGAGGAAGGGGTTGGAATGGGGGCAGGGAAGGGGTGGGAAGAGGCGGAGCAGGGCCGGGGCCTCATGGAAGGGGTGGAGTGGGGGCGGGGCCGGGGGCAGCGAGGGGGGGTGGTGTCAGTGATGCGGCCCTCGGGCCAATGCACTAGTCCTCATGTGGCTCTTGTGGTCATTTGAGTTTGAAATCCCTGATTTGGGAGATGGTTTGCAATTTGGGAAATGGTTTGCAATTCTGAAGTTAAGTTCACTTTAATACTTTGTTTATACCAAAACAAAATATACCATTCTCCCAACACCTTGGGTTGTAGAAAGGGCCACCATTTTTAAAGTCAACTCCTAAATGTTGCATGTGTCACCAGAGTTGTGGACACTATTTTTTTAAACAATAGCATTGTTAGTTTTTTAGCACCCAAGAGTATGTTAGGCACTTGCAGCAATAGCTAATAAGACCGCTTTCAATTCTACCTTTTGTACCTGCAGCTGTTTGTGTTTGCTGAACTGCAACTGTAAAATTAGGCCCAGTCCTGAAGTGAGATCCAAATGGGGGTACAGGGATCTCCTTGTAGGATCAAGGCCCTTGAAGCTGGATTTAGCTGTCTAAACATTTGGCCTCATTACATTTATTTTAAGTACCAAATAGTTTTAATAAAATAGTACTGATTGGACCATGAAGAATTAGGAAAAAGATTTTGATGACTATCATGCTCTTCATATTTTATGTAATCCATTATAAGACTATATAATTTAAAATATTGCTATATTACACATTGGAAGACTCACTGTATGCACTTAAACGTTAGCTGATGTTTAAATGCATATTTACTGGTGATTGCAGTACAGTGCAATACAAATCTTTAACACAGTAGTTGAACCTCACTAAATATATAATCATTTGTATTCAACAAACATCTAGCCTAAACTCCTTAGATATAAGAATGTGTATACAAAATTAACTTATTTTCCCAACACATTTATTCTCTGTGTAAGGGGACTGTTATCCCCTTACTAATATTCAGAGCTCCCAGTACCAAAAGGGGAAGGGTCGATGGGACTGACAGTCCCCAGGGGCAATGGGGAGAGGCCAATGCTCCAGGTCAGCCTGATTGACAGGGCGGGCAGGCGAATCAGGGGGTCAGGAGGTCAGGGTGAATCCCGTCCTCCGTGTGAGCTGAAGGTGCCTGAGTCTGAGTGAGTGGGGCCGAGCTGAGGAGAGGGCAGAGCTGAGCTGGGCCAGATCTGGAGGGGCCAGAAAAGCAGCCCAGAGACACAGACCTGCCCTGGGAGCAGAGCTGCAGTCCAGGGAGACAGACCTGCCCTGGGGGGGAGAAGCTGCAGCAGCCAGAGCCAGAGGGGCCAGGGCAGCAGCCCAGGGAGCTGGAGGCAGAGCAGCAGCAGCAGCCGTGCAGAGGCAGAGCGGTGGAGCTGGAACTGGAGCAGTCCGGAGCCGGGTGCGGTGAGCAGCTGGGGAGAGCGAGGGGAACCCTGGGCAGTGGGCCCAGCGCAGGGAGAGGCCTCAGCCAAGAGGCCCTGCAGGCCAGACTTGCAGGGGGATCTAAACCCCGACAGGGCGGGGGCAACGCTGGGAAGAAGGGTCCTGCCACCCAGAGCCTGCGAGCGTGTGGCCACCGCCAGAACAAGTGTCCAAGCCACAGCGTCCCTGCAGCACAGCCAGGGCCTGAGAAGGAGCCTGGGACTTACACAGGAACAGACTGAACTGCCCTGACATTGCAGAGACACTGTTGAGATGCTCCCTGCCACAGAGCGGGGCGATGTGTTTTCATTAGCCTTTCCCATTTTTCCTTATTCCTGTTACAAATTAATTGTTAATTAAATAATTTGCATTTGCTTTGAATTGTATGCAGTGATCAGTGGGTCAGGGAAGCATCCTGTTTAGAGAGAGTACCCCGGAGTGGGGACACCCTACCCCCTGACCTAGGTGACCACAGCAAGGTTGGGGGTCGAGCCCCCCAGGAATCCTGGGCCCAGCCTTGTTGGGGGTTACGAGGACTCTGCCAGACAGGAGAGTGCAAGGGGAGTCCTCGAGGGCAGGGAGGCCTCTGGGTAAAGGAGGTGGGAGCGAGGACTCAGATCCTTCCGCTAGCCCATTTCACCGGGGTAGTGCAGAGACGAGGAAAGTTCCCCACAAGAGCGGGACTATTCCCCCGCTTACATAATTGGCGTCACGAACAGGATCCTATTCACAGGGTCCACCCCATTGGTTTACTGGTTGCATTCTGGTAGCACTGTCCAGGCCTGGTCAAGAAACCTACCATGGCTGGAATTGAAGAACTACGGGCCCAGTTTGCTGAACTTCAGCGCAGATTGTCAGACCAAGCTGAGGCATTACAACAAGCCAGAACAGAACAAAGAGAAGCCTTATCACTGGCTAAGGCTATAATAGACCAACAGGCAGCAGAAGCTAAGAAACCCCCAACTATTTATGTCCCACGGGAGCAGAAGGTCACAGAGTTTGGTGGCTTCCCGACAAGACCAGGAGACATTACAGTAGAGGAGTGGGTCAAGTCCGTGAAGACGGCACTGCGTGTGCTAAGAGTACCTGAGGAAGATCATGTGGACTTCATAGAGGAACACCTCAAGGGCCAGGCCAAAACCACAGTAAAGTTCATGGCAGTGGCGGACAAGAAAGATGTGGAAAAGGTGTTTGAACTCCTTCTAGAAGTGTATGGAGACAAGGTACCTATTGGAACTCGACTAAAGGAGTTCTTTGAGAGAAAGCAGGATCCCAGTGAAACTGTCCGGGCATACGCATATGATCTCCAGGAGAGAATGAGTAAAGTGGAGCGGCAAGACCCTCGACGAGTTCCAGACCCAGATACAGTTTTGAAAGAGCAGTTAGTGCTGGGGCTCCGGGACGACTCCCTCCGCCGTGAAATGAAAAGGAGGTTTAAGGAGGAGCCCAGTAAGAAGTTCCATGAACTCATGCAGGCTGCCATTATGTGGTCAGAAGAAGAGGAAGTTCCTGTGGCAGAGACAGCCAAGCCTAATCCCCATACACGAAGTGGGGGCCTAGTGAATGCAGCTGCTAGTGAAAAGGCCCTGCCCCAAACACAGCTAACATTGGAAAGCCTAAGTGAAGCTGTCCAAAAACTGGCTGTCCAACAGGGGGAGATGCTGAAAGTGATGACTGAGGTGATGAAAGGAAATACCTCCACTAATGTGCCAAAATATCCAAGAGCTCCAGGATCCCGAAGATCTCCACTGAAGGATGAGCTAGGGAGGTACATTTGTTACACCTGTGAAAGGCCAGGACATACTAGCCGAGATTGTACACTGAGAAGGAGACCGGAGTCCCGGGCACCTGGAATCCAAAAGACACCAGGAGCGAGTAGCCCACCATCAGGGAAAGGCCGAGTGGGGACAGAAGGGTTTCTACGGCTGTCCCTAGGAAAAGGGCCTCATGTCAGCAGTGAGGAAGAGAGCCCTGATGATGATAGTGTGTTTGACGACTTCTGTGGCCGAGCTTTTGGGGACTGCTTGACAGTGGAAATAACCATAGCAGGGGTGAGAACCCGCTGTTTGATAGACACTGGCTCAGAAGTCACCACTATTTCTGAATCATATTTCCGAAACTACTTAAAAGAGAGAGATCTGACCATGCATAATACCCGATTTGTACAGCTAACGGCAGCTAATGGACTTGCGATCCCTGTCGTGGGGTGCCTTGAAGCCGATGTAGGGTACATGGGTCAAACAATCCCCGGGAAATGCATCTTTATCCTAGAGGATACAGCTTCAGAAAAGACTTTCATGGAGGACAGAGTACCGGGAATTCTTGGAATGAATATTATAAGAGAGCTGAAAGAATTACTGTTGGTAGGAGAAGGAACCCAGGAGATGAACCGTCATGGGCAGCCAAAGAAGGATGCTATACTGAAGCGGGTACTAGCCCGAGTGGAGAGACATGGGCGTTTCCCGGGTCCCATGGGACAAATTGGCTTTGTTAAGGTGGCAGGAAGACAGAAGGTGGTTATACCCCCCTGGAGTGAGAAGATTATTGATGGGCGCTGCCGGATGCCAAGTGACCTTGATGGATACAGAGTGCTTGTCGAGTCAACACCTGGGGCTAGTCTCCCTAATGGGCTTCTGGTTGCAAATGTACTTGCTAATGCCAGTAAGGGAAAAGTGCCAGTCAGGCTGTTAAACTCAAGTGAAAAGGCCATAAAGTTGTGTCCCCGAACCAGGGTGGCAGAGGTACACCGACCTGAAGGAGTGGTGCCCCCAGTGAGGGTGGTCCTGGAAGAAAATGGGGAAGAGCTGCGGGTGACAAAAGTGGAAAAAGGAACACAGGCTATCACATCGCAAGTGGCACCCGATGGAGAGCTACCCATTCCAGTCCAAGTGGACCTCCAACAGTTAACCCCTACACAGGCCAGCCATTTGAGGGCGCTACTGGAGAAACATCAAGAGGTCTTTTCCAGGGATGAGCGAGATTTTGGTTACACCACCACAGTGACACACCAAATAGCCACTGGAGATGCTGTTCCGATAAAACAGAGACACCGGCGGATTTCACCACAAGTGTTCCAGGAGGTAAAAAAACACATTCTGGACTTAGTGACTCAAGGTGTCCTTAAGGAAAGCCACAGCCCCTGGGCATCACCTGCTGTGATTGTAATAAAAAAGGATGGTGGGGTGCGATTTTGCTGTGACTACAGGAAACTGAATGAGGTAACACACAAGGATGCCTACCCGCTACCCCGGGTGGAAGAGTCACTGGATGCATTAGGAAGTGCAAGAGTGTTTTCAACCCTCGATTTAACTTCTGGTTATTTCCAGGTTGCAGTGGAAGAACAAGACCAGGAAAAGACAGCAGTGACGACTCCATTTGGGCTGTTTGAATGGACACGTATGCCATTTGGCTTGTGTAATGCACCTGCTACATTCCAGAGACTAATGGAGGGGGTGTTGGGAGACTATATCCTAGAGACTTTGCTGATATACCTGGACGATGTTATTGTGTTTTCCAAGGATTTTGAGAGTCATATGGAAAAATTGGACTTGGTTTTCACACGACTGAAGGAACACGGATTGAAGCTGAAGCCAAGCAAGTGCTGCCTACTATGTGAAAAAGTCAAATTCTTGGGCCATGTGATTTCGAAGGATGGAATCCAGGTAGATGAGGAGAAGACCAGGGCGCTGGAAAATTGGCCGATCCCCAAGAATGCCAAGCAAGTGCGGCAGGCTCTAGGTTTTATGAGCTATTATAGACGATTTGTCCCAAAGTTTGCGCAGATGGCTGCACCCCTATATGGACTAGTGGGACAACCGGCCCAAAGGAAGGGAAAGGACCACTGCTTTGTGTGGGATGATGCCTGTCAGACAGCTTTTGACGAATTAAGACATCGGCTGATGTCACCACCTGTGCTTGCATATCCCGACTTTAGCCTGCCATTTATAGTGACAACTGATGGAAGCCTCCACGGCCTAGGTGCAGTGCTCAGCCAGAAGCAAGAGGGGACTGAGCGTGTGATTGCATATGCGAGCCGAGGGCTGAGGAGGTCAGAAAGAAATGATAAAAACTACAGTGCTTTTAAACTAGAACTGCTGGCCTTGAAGTGGGCTATCACTGAAAAATTTAAGGATTACTTAGTGTACTCTAAATTCACAGTGATCTCAGACCACAATCCACTCCGATACCTGGCAACAGCTAATTTAGGTGCAATGGAACACCGGTGGGTGGCCCAACTTGCTGAGTTCACTTTTGAAGTACAGTATAAACCTGGAAGGCAGAACATCAATGCTGACACCCTGTCCAGACTGCCTCTGGAGGAGGAATCGGAAGAGGGCAAGGATGTGGAGAAAGACTTCCTAGTCATTCCTGCAGATGTTGTGCGGACGTGTTTGTGGCTAGAGAATCCAAAGCCCGAGGACAAAGTGATGGTAAAGGATACAGTACAAAACCTGGTGAAAGGAGAGAGTGCAATAATCTCGGGATACTCATGGGAGGAGATTCAGACTCTGCAACGAGAAGGTGACGTTGGACCTGTCTTAGTGGCAGTCATGAGCCGAAGGAGGCCAGACCGGAGATTTGGGGCCAGATATCCCCAGTCTAAGAAGCTAGCTAGACAGTGGGAACGACTTAAATTACACCGTGGAGTGCTATTCCGGGTAACATATCATCCCCGAGATGGCGAAGAAGTGTGGCAATTAGTGGTGCCTGTGTCACTACGTCGTCAGGTTTATGAAGCCAGGCATGATCATGGGGGGCATTTTGGAGACAGGAGCACTCTTGAGGTGATAAGGAGAAACTATTACTGGCCCACGATGGGTAGTGATGTGCAAGCATGGGTCCGTCAGTGCAAACGGTGTGCCCTAGCCAAGGATGTGTTTCCTCCCAACCGAGCCCCTTTGACCTGTACTAACGTGACAGCCCCAATGGAGGTCCTAGCAATGGATTACACACGGCTAGAGAGATCTTCAGAGGGGTATGAGAATGTATTGGTTCTCACAGACATGTTCACCCGATTCACTGTTGCAGTTCCAACTAGAAACCAGACGGCACGGACAACGGCTGAAGTCCTCATAAAACACTGGTTTGTGTACTATGGTTGTCCAGCACGGTTACACTCGGATCAGGGGAGGAATTTTGAATCAGAGGTGATATCTGAATTGTGTGAGCTGTATTGCATTTCCAAAAGCCGAACAACACCCTATCATCCACAAGGAAACGCTCAGTGCGAGAGGTTTAACCGGACAATGCACGACATGCTAAGAACACTCCCGCCTGAAAGAAAGCGAGCCTGGCAGGAGCATCTCCCTGAGCTGGTGTTGGCCTATAACAGCCATGTCCATTCGTCGACAGGTTATGCTCCTTTTTATCTTATGTTCGGGAGGGATCCCAGGTTGCCATTGGATATTCTGGACAGAGAGGGCCCTGAAGAGGCTGAGGTGACCAATTTGGATGACTGGGTTAAAGGTCACCATGACAGGCTGAAGATAGCCTGTGAAGTTGCTCTCAATACAACTAAAGACACAGCCCAAAGCAGGAAAAGGACTTATGATCGCAAGTCCAGTGGGGCTCTTATCAGGCCTGGTGACCGTGTACTAATTCGTAACCATAGACACCGGGGGCGTAATAAAATACAGGACAAGTGGGAGTCAAATCCCCACATTGTAGTCGCTCACAACAATCCCGAGCTACCAGTTTACATCATCCGGCCTGAGCGAGGAGGTCCTGAGAGAGTAGTACATAGGGACCAACTAAAACATTGCACTCTTAGTCCAGTCAGGGACCATAGGAGGCATAGATCAGCACACCCTGAGGAGACAGAAACCAATTGGCGAATGGTTCTAGTCCCACAAACTGAATACACGGGGGAACAGAGTGGGGCAAACACAAACCCTAATGAGAATGGCCAGATTCCTCAAGCTGACCCACTATTACCCGAGAATAGGGAAATAGAAGATATGAGTAATGAACCACCATTTTTAAGAAGGTCCCAGAGGGTTAATAAGGGTGTACTGCCTGTTAAATTTAGAGATGATTATGTGATTGGTTCTATGTAGTGTTTTAATTAATATTGTTATGTATAGTATGAAGAAGTAGATGTGAAATGTTTAATATGTTAAATGTTCTTTTGATGTTAATGGGTTTGATATGATGTGGGTATATGTTGTTAATAATGGGTCTGGAGGTATTAGTGTAAACATTGTGGTTGTGGCAGAATTTTAGCAAGGGGGAATGTAAGGGGACTGTTATCCCCTTACTAATATTCAGAGCTCCCAGTACCAAAAGGGGAAGGGTCGATGGGACTGACAGTCCCCAGGGGCAATGGGGAGAGGCCAATGCTCCAGGTCAGCCTGATTGACAGGGCGGGCAGGCGAATCAGGGGGTCAGGAGGTCAGGGTGAATCCCGTCCTCCGTGTGAGCTGAAGGTGCCTGAGTCTGAGTGAGTGGGGCCGAGCTGAGGAGAGGGCAGAGCTGAGCTGGGCCAGATCTGGAGGGGCCAGAAAAGCAGCCCAGAGACACAGACCTGCCCTGGGAGCAGAGGTGCAGCCCAGAGACAGACCTGCCCTGGGAGCAGAGCTGCAGTCCAGGGAGACAGACCTGCCCTGGGGGGGAGAAGCTGCAGCAGCCAGAGCCAGAGGGGCCAGGGCAGCAGCCCAGGGAGCTGGAGGCAGAGCAGCAGCAGCAGCCGTGCAGAGGCAGAGCGGTGGAGCTGGAACTGGAGCAGTCCGGAGCCGGGTGCGGTGAGCAGCTGGGGAGAGCGAGGGGAACCCTGGGCAGTGGGCCCAGCGCAGGGAGAGGCCTCAGCCAAGAGGCCCTGCAGGCCAGACTTGCAGGGGGATCTAAACCCCGACAGGGCGGGGGCAACGCTGGGAAGAAGGGTCCTGCCACCCAGAGCCTGCGAGCGTGTGGCCACCGCCAGAACAAGTGTCCAAGCCACAGCGTCCCTGCAGCACAGCCAGGGCCTGAGAAGGAGCCTGGGACTTACACAGGAACAGACTGAACTGCCCTGACATTGCAGAGACACTGTTGAGATGCTCCCTGCCACAGAGCGGGGTGATGGGTTTTCATTAGCCTTTCCCATTTTTCCTTATTCCTGTTACAAATTAATTGTTAATTAAATAATTTGCATTTGCTTTGAATTGTATGCAGTGATCAGTGGGTCAGGGAAGCATCCTGTTTAGAGAGAGTACCCCGGAGTGGGGACACCCTACCCCCTGACCTAGGTGACCACAGCAAGGTTGGGGGTCGAGCCCCCCAGGAATCCTGGGCCCAGCCTTGTTGGGGGTTACGAGGACTCTGCCAGACAGGAGAGTGCAAGGGGAGTCCTCGAGGGCAGGGAGGCCTCTGGGTAAAGGAGGTGGGAGCGAGGACTCAGATCCTTCCGCTAGCCCATTTCACCGGGGTAGTGCAGAGACGAGGAAAGTTCCCCACAAGAGCGGGACTATTCCCCCGCTTACATCTGTATAAAGTAGCTCCATTTTATTATTCCATTTGATTTGGTTTTGTGCAGAGTTACTCTTAAGAGAGTAACTCTGTCTTAAGTATGTCCTTGGGGATCCATTGCACTGTATAACTAGACCTTCTTCTAAAAGAAAGGAAGTCACATTTCACTTTTTAGTGTGGGTTTTTAAAAAAATCCCATCTAATTCACAGAAAGGAAAAAAAACTCTTTCCACTTTAATAGATCTAACACGAGTCATTTAAGAAATATCTGAGACTAATAGAAAAAAAATAAAATATTTGCATTGACAAGAATAGGAGAAAATAATTTCATCCCATTTCTAAATTAAGACAGCAAATTTGGTAAAATCTCTTCCTAGAGATTATACTATTTTAAAGTGTCATTTCATTTTATTTTGATGTACATCTTTAGAGCAGATTAACATTGATTTATAAAATGTTTGTGGAAGTTTGCATTATTCTGAGGTAATAAATCCACATGCACATAGTTCTGTATTATATAGATCATTTAAGTGGGCGTAATTTTAACATTTTGATGACAGTTTTAGGATCCTACCAAGCAGTGATAAAGCTAGCAGTTATACAACGTGATAATTCTACCTTTCATTATAATGCAGTTTCTCTCCATTCTAAATCAGGCCAAGATGCAAGTTAATACCCATGGGCAATATTCATTCATTATGCATGTACATTATTCCTAAAATTATTGATAATACTTTTCATAATAGTTATTTTATGTACATTAACTCTTGCAGCTATATTAGTATTAAAGATACCTTTATTAATCTTGAATATTTTGTTGAATAATAAATATGGTCTCAGAGGCTCTTATGGTTTCCCTAAGTTAAAAGCTACCGTCAGCTATAATGCTGTAAATCAGTTGTTTAATTATAAAACAGGGTGTTGGAGTGCTGTATTTTTATCTGGGGTTGCTTATTTAAATATCAGTGCTTTTATTAGGTTTGTATCATACTGCATAGGGACATGTTTTTTTAAAAAAGGAAAAAACTCAACACGGGCGTTCTGAAGGGTAAACAACTTGCATTATTTAGCAAGCAAATAGGCACTTTCCCCTGTAGTTCTACACATTGTAAAGCTTGTTTGAAGCTAATGGGATTTGAAAAGGTTCTACGATAAAGAAATATATGAATACTTCTAATATTAGAGACCTCATCTACAGCTGAGCTGTATTTAGTGTAGCTGAAGATGTTGAGGGGAAGGGGCAGTCACTCTACAGTCCCCCCCAGTACCAGGACTGTCTGATGGCTAGACCAATCCCCATATCACTGTTAATTTATGCCACTGCCCTTGGCCTCCAAGGTGCCATTCCGACAGACTGGGATCAGTGGAGCATAGGGATGCCCAGGCCACACTTTCCCTTGGCGAGACTTTTGCATCGGGGGCCAGAAGAGGGGTGGTGTAGGAGTCCTTAAGGGGATTCCTCTACAAAAGGCGCCACCTCCAGAGGCTTTGTACCACCCTACCTGGCAGAGAGATGTACTGTAACACGGGTGTTATATTTTTTGACCAGCTCTGAGATTTTGTTGAAGCCAAACATTTGTGGAACTGGACTAGTTTCATTGGGAATTGTCAACAGAAAGTTTTCTGAGGTCTAGCTTGGAACAGAGAGGACAAGATGCCAGCTTACTGGTTAGGCCACTCGCTTGGGAGACCCAGGTTCAAGACTCTACATTGTCTGTTTCAGAACGGGGACTCGAACCTGGGTTTCCTCACTTCCCAGGTGAGTGCCCTGAACTATTGGTTATTCTGGTGTGGGTCTCTTTCTCCATAGGTCTCATTTTTGTTCTGCCTCAGAACGAAAACAACTTCAGAAGCCTTTCACAAACCTAAAAACTCTTGTTTTCTGGACCCACTTCAAGCATTAATTTAAGCATGGTGAGAATCCTGAGCTAAGAGAGCCAATGTTATGAGAAGACAGAGAAGAGAGGTGGTGACTATCCTTAAGGTTACTTCTATTGTCTTCTATGTTTACTTATTTTCTTACTCTTTAGATTTAGAAAATTAAGGAAATCACAATGCTTTAGTTTTCCCAATGGGATACAATGCTGCCCAGGTACCCAATGGCGGTATAGTGGTTGCAAGCTCCCTGCCTGTGTCTGAATCAGCTCTTCTGTGGAGCAGCCACCATGATCTTCAGCCACTAGGAAAGGCAGTTCAGTAGCATGAGCGGCAATCTGGCCTAGTGGATTGAGGATGGGACTAATCCCAGCTCTGAGAGATAATGCCTATTCCCTGTACGACTACACAGAGATAAAATTCGACACCTCCCTAGGCTTTAACATTCCATTACATCTTTCTGACTTGCTCCTTGGCCTTGGTTGGAACCTAAAATGGTTCTAGCCTGCAGGTCTTTTATCCTTTAAACACTTTTGCCTTTCAGGACCTTCCTACCCCCTACTCTTCTTTCCAAACTATTGCCCCCATCCTTTCTTTGTCTGCTCCAGACACCTGTCAGACTTTCATTTCTACACCTCCAGAGCTGACTTCTGGGGTCTGCAAAGCCAAGCCCACAGCAGAGCCACTCCCCCCCCCCAATTTGTACCAATTTGGGGTACTTTAAAAATAAAAGGAGAATTTCAGCTGTCACTAAAAGAACATAAACCAAGTTTTTCAGCCTGTTCTTTATAAACGCGTAGCCCTGGAAATGCAACGAGATGTAACCATAGAATCATAGCACTGGAAGGGGCCTCGAGAGGTCATCTAGTCCAGTCCCCCGCACTCAAGGCAGGGCTAAGTATTATCTAGATCATCTCTGACAGGTGTTTGTCACTAATAATGGGTAGTTGTGTGTGCATGTTTGGAATATAATATGTGGTGGGTTCCCCTTTCTATTTTGGTGCATTTACTACAGAAAAGTTATTTTATTTTTTCATATATTGTCGCGTCCTCCAGCCCCACAACCCAAACCAGAGGAACTCAGTATTACATTTTGGCCAATTCTCTACCAATGGAGAGGTTTTGTTCATATTAATAACCAAATGCAAGTCCGCCTTAAAACGGTCTGTGATTGCAGCTTCATTAAAAGCTTTTTTTTAAAAACCACAAAAACCCACAAAACTGATGCAGGGTATAAAAGACTAATTGTAGTGGCAGCATAATTTACCAACACACATGAAAGCCTCTCTCTGGTATTTCCTAAACAAGGGCCAAGATTCTGCACTGTTCTCTGGGAGGCCTGGCACAGAAAAGTGCGTCTAGGAAAAAGTGGGGATGAAGATGCCTTTAAGCACCTTTATGTCTTCCCTTTACCCAGCACTGTTTATGTATGCTAGTGGAACTTCTTCCTGCCCCAACACACACTGTTCTTTCCCCGGCATCACCCCAATTTGTTACAGCAGTGGTTCTCAACCTTTCCCGACTACTGTACCTCTTTCTGGAGTCTGATTTGTCTTGCATACTCCAAGTTTCACCGTACTTAAAAACTACTTGCTTACAAAATCAGACATAAAAATACAAAAGTGTCACTGCACACGATTAATGAAAAATTGTTTACTCGCTCTTTTTACCATATAATTATAAGAGAGATCAATTGGAATATAAATATTGCACTTACATTTCAGTGTATAGAGCAATGTAAACAAGTAATTGTTTATATGAAATTTTAGTTTGGACTGACTTTGCTAGTGCTTTTTATGTAGCTTATTGTAAAACTAGGCAAATATCTAGATGAGTTGATGTACCTCCCAGAAGACCTCTGTGTACAGCAGAAGTACATGTACCCCTGGTTGAGAACCACTGACATGAAGAGAGAGTTCCTCCATAGCTGCATCTGCATCTAACTTTAAGTAGATACAAAAAATCATGAAAACAAATCAAAAATATCCAAATGCTTTATGTTACATCAAATAAAACTGGGGAAAAGCCTAATATACTTTACACCTTTTGTTCTGCTCCAACTTTAAGTAGTACTCCCTATTGGGAATAACTTCAGAGACGTGGATTTTCCTAATTTACTAACTGTAATAAATAAATCTGAATAAATCCAAACTTCAACAAGAAGGACTGAATCAGCCTCATTTAATTTGTATAGTGAAAATATCCTGACATTAAAAGGCTTAGCATGTTGGGCTCTGTGTTTAACAATGAAGTGAAGAACTCTGTGGATTACTGTAATAGTAACTGTTCTGTAGCTTTTTTTAAGTTGATATCTGAAGTCACACACCCAGACTTTTTCTTCACATGACTAATCCACTCTCCTGTGACCTCTCTTTAGTTTGATATTGAATCAGGAACAGAAACTGTAGCTTCAGCTGACCCCAAACATTTAGTTACATTAATCACAGGGTGTTTTTGGACTCAGAGCATACTGAATGAAAGACACTTTCTTCGTGAGACATTGATCAAATGGTCTACAGGTATCAGTACATCAAAGCACATTAATCATCTTGTGCATTATCAGTTCCACCAGTAGAATATGTAAATGTGATTCCTGTCAATGATAAGGGAAAGTGGAATTTATTCCTAAAACTGGTCCATCTGGAGCTGTTGATATAATCTTACCTAAGACAATAGGTTGTAAAGATAAATTTTAGCATTACTGATGCTGTGCTGCCAATGGACATGAAGTACAAGTAAATTAAAAGGTAAGGAAAAAAAGAGAGCAGTTATACTTCAGTCACTTGTGGGATTTGCTGTTCCCCTACATAGTGGAGAGGATGTTTTCCGCTTAATAAAACAGTGTAGTTGTATGAAAGCTCTTATAATTGTAACCACAGAAGTTCTGCTTAAGAGCATGCCGTTCTTCCTGCATCGGTGCTCTTGCCCTAGAATACACCTGTGATATACTTGCCTTGTGGCTAAGGATGTGATGTTCATACTTACTGTAAAACTCTGAGGCAATGACTCACCTTCACAGATGGCTCACCTTCACTCATACTAATAAGGCCGTCTGAGTGAGTTGCAACATGTATTTTGCTGAGAGCACTTTACATATCCCTCTTTGTACAACATTGGCTGGAAAACTTTTTTTTGGGGGTGGGGGCAATAAACAAAAATTCACTCATTTCCATATCTTGGGCCAGATTTGGGAACAATGCTAAATGGGCACTCCCTTCCCCCACCCACCAGTATGCATGTTCCTGTGTTCAGTCCTTGTGGATATTATTTCTGACAGCAGCAAGAATAATCTAGATGTGTATGTGTCCATAGCTCTCTGCTGGGTGTAGAAGTCTGGCTGGCAGGGGAAAGGGAGGGATATTTAGACAGAAAGATCATACACCTGACTACCATGTCCCACCCCTTCATTGCCCTTACCTGTTATCCTATCATGGAGGGTCTGCAGAGTTGGAGCAGGGGTGGTCTTCTGTTCCAGGCTCCATCTGCTGGGCATGAACTTTTGGGTGGGTGCCTCTAACTCTTCCCAGAATGTGGGCCCTGGAATTTGAAACAAATTAAGTATCCATTCAGAAAAATCCAGAGCACAAAGTGTGGAAGTTAAGTTCATTTTGGGTCTGATCCTACCTCCATGGAAGCTAGAGACACACCCACCCAAAGTTTTCCACTGATGTCACTGCTGACGGATCAGGCCCTGTGTTCACTACAATCAGCTTCATCCAGTCAATCTTATCTCACCTGAGTTTACAAGCCACCTACTCACCATGGGTAAGGGAGCAGGATCGGGCCCTACTGTAAACTACAGCAGAAGAACAGTGCTCTTGTAGTCTTTTAACCAAGGTTTCACTATATTGCTATTGAGAAGCTGAAATAATGATTAAGGAGTAATTTTAATTATAACCCCTCTTTCTCCAAGTGCTTATCACTTTCCAGATATTTTCCTTTGGGCTGTCATGTTCTTGCTTTGTTTTCAGGCCAATGGATATTTTTTGGACAATCTGGTAAAATTCCAGCCCATATTATCCCCTCCTCCCCATAGATCCAGTGAAGGGATCCTCTGCAAACACATCTGCCCCTCCTTCAGCGTAGAAAGGAGACTTAAGCCACATTCCATGGCATTGAGCCTGTCTTGCCAATGCCAAGAGGACAGAACAATCTGTGAAGGAGGTTGAGGATAGGCAGGGTGGGAAGGCACATTTCCGGCTCCTCTCCCCCTCTCTCCCCGCCGAAATTTCCTGGATAAGATAGTACAGTTCAAGGCTTTTCCACAGAGGCGCCATGGATGTTATCAGACTGACGTGGCTAGCGGGGGAGTCCAATGGAGACGCACTGCTAGGGAGCTGTCAACTATGCTGCCATTGTCCCTGAAAACCCATCAGGAGATGGTGTTCATTTAAGGGATGTGGAACCCAAGATCACAGTTAACTTATTTGGAGAATGCCATTAGTTCGGATCAGTGTAGGGTTGCCAAATTTGGTTGGACATATTCCTGGAGGTGTCATCATATGACAATTTTTAATTATAGATTAATGTTTAATTCCTAGAGACTCCAGGACAATCTTGGAGGGTTGGCAACACTAGATGAGCGTCAGAGAGAACTCATTCCATTGGTCTCTCCTGACTATTGCCTCCTGATCCATGGAGCAGGATAACTGAGGTGCAGCCACAGAGGGGCTCAGAGGGATTGGGAATAATAATGGCACCTCCCTCCTTCTGCTCCCAGAGTCTGCGTTCTCTCTCCTCAGTGATGAAGAGGGGATGATCAGGCCCTTTGCTAATACAACACTGTTAGTTTAGATTAACACCTGCAAGAGTTAAAAAACTCAAAGTTATGTTTCCACCAGCAATTGCCAGTGGTTCATATAGATGGGTCTACAGTGGAGCTGGACGTGTGATTTCCAGCTTGGCTTGATGTACACTTGCTAGTATTGATTGAACTAGTGTGCAAAAATTAGCCGTTTTGCTATTGCAGCTCAGGCGGTGGGGTGGAGTAGCTACCCAAGGACAATCCAGTCTGAAACCCTAGGGACGTACTTAGTCTTCTTACTGCCTGTATCACCACAGGCCTGCTGCTGTTTTTAATGAGCTAACTTGATCAAAGCAGGTATGTCTACCCGAACTGGAAATTACCATAGACATACCCTAAGATAAATTAATAGCATATACATGATGCTGCATATGATATGTATGCGGGGTGCAGGAGGAAAGTTTACAATTGCTGCACAAGGAAAAAAAATCTCTTAGAATGTCCTACGCTTTGCAAGTTGAAAATTTTTAGTCATAACATTGCATTCATGTTTCTTTTTTTAACTGGATTTACAAATTCATTAGTGTTTTATGAAAGACCCATTAATAGAGCTGGTCAGGAAATGGTTTTCCCATCCTGTGAGACTGAGATTTCAACAAGTTTTCCCTGTCTGTAATCAGGACAAAAAATACTTTCTGATGTGGCTCACACACTTTGAAATATTCAAGACTCCATATGTTAGAAGAAAACATTCCATTAACTTGAACTGAATGTTTTCTTTCAATAATTTATAAAGGTTTCATTTTGATTTCAACCATTTTTAACCTGGTTTTAGTATAAATTAAGTTGAATTTTAAAACAAAAAGTCATTTTGAACCAAAAAAACCAAACTGTTTCAAAAGTGGTGAAAAGGTCCCTTGAAGTGTGTGTTAACTACTTATGCTAAACAATCTGTTCCCCCTTGTATTTTAGCTGAGACATTCTGAGTACATTTCTCAGATCCCAAGACGGGATCTGTGTAAGCTCAAAAGCTTCTCTCTCATATCAATCAAAATTGGTCCAATAAAACCTATTACCTCACCCACCTTGTCTCACTCATAGTTATGCACGTACAAAAACTATGTAGACCAGGCCTTGAATTACTGTCTCATTCTGAGATGGAGAGTCTCCGATACCGCAAAGACTCATGTGTCAATCCATGTATGTAGCTCTTACCATGAGAGGAAGAGGTGGGGATAACAAACAGACTCTGAACTGATCAGACCAATGATCCCTCACCATCTAGAACAAGTTCTGAAAACTCATGGGAGATCTGACCCCTAACAGTGGAGCTGAATGTCAAATCCTAGAACCGCTAAGCCATCTTCAGGATTCACATCAACACAACAGAGATATACAGTGAAGCAGAAACCTCAAGCTGTTCCAAAGGGCAGTGTGTGACATGGGCCTTTGGGTGAATTTCAAAAGCTAAAAATTTCAAAAGCTAAAAATCAGCTCTGTACTGGCTGAGGCTGAAGCTACATCTCAGAAACAGCCTCTTGCTTTGCTATCAATAGCTGGAAAAGGCAAGTCATTATATTATTATCCATTGTACACATTGCCCTTCTCCATCCCTTCTCAGCCACCCCCCTCCCTTTTGCTGTTTCGGTTTAATCTGTTTAAAGAGCTATATCATCACTTCAGAGTTTCTATAATAAAGCAAAGGGAGTTATGGCACCATTAGTCATTTTCTAAGGTGTAATCAGCTAAATGATAAAAATAGCTGATTATAGCAGCAAGTTCAGGCCACTGGAGTAAAGGGGGAGTCAGCATTTCCATTACAAACCTCGTTATTGAGAGGTTTACAGCTTGACAGTATTAAAAAAAAATTGCTCCAGGCTGAAACTTGGCATCCATTGTCTCAACCCCCAGAAGTTATTTATTTAGTTTTCCAATTGGATTTAAATTGCTTAAACTGGTCTCATTTTGCTCTCTTTGTTTTATTTTAAAACCAACCAACCAGTTTTCTGATGAAGATATTTTTGTGGTCCTGGGGACTAGCGAGAACCATTAAAATATATGCACAGGTATGGGGCTGCAAGTTTTTAAAACAGAACAAGAAAGTTGGGTGAATAGCTTGTGATATAGTCACAAAGAAGTCTCTGTCCATGTACTGAAAGAGCTCTACAAGCCTGGAAACCTATCTGGGCTATTTTTACCTTATCACAGACTATAAAAGGAGAAAAATCAAGATTGCGTCCTTTTATTGTTTGGGTCCAGGGCTGGCTCCAGCTTTTCGGCCACCCCAAGCAAAAAAAAAAAAGGCCGCCGCCAAAGTGCCTGAGCAAAAAACCAACCAACCAACCAACAAAAACACAACACCCCAGCCGAAGTGCCGAAGCAAAAAACAACAACAAAAAAACAAAACAAAACCCAGCTTTGCGGTCTGGTGCCTGGAGCCGGCCCTGTTTGGGTCCCCTCACTGTTTGGGTTTTTATGGGGCTGGACTTCTCTATGATCCCCTCATTAATGCCATGCATCTGAAGAAGTGGGGTGTTTTTTACCCATGAAAGCTTATGCCCAAATCAATCTGATATAGTTTTTAAGGTGCCACTGGACTCCTCGTTGTTTTTGTGGATACAGACTACCCCCTCTGATCATTAATGGTCACTGTGTCATAGAAACTTCATGGAGTTCTGAAGAGAGGGCCTGATTAAAAGCCTGCTGACATCTATAGAAAGACTCCCACTGACTTCAGTGGGCTTAGGATGCAGAAATCCTTTCTAGGTCACTGCATTGTGGTCAATGCTGGTCTTCTTTCATTAATAATCTTTTCTTTGCTAGAGGAGCCCACAGTTTGTTTTACTTTAAGATAAACTCTTGTCTTAAATTAGAGAACTTGGATCTTTGGAAATATCTTCTGGAGTCTAGGAGTGGTACCCTATCTCAGGGACTTATCCAAAGATCCAGAGAACAGAACTGAACTCCAGAAAACGAAGTGAAATTAATACATCACTTTCAATTTGTGGAACATTAAGGCTGAACAAAAGTAGTAGTAACACAGCTCAACTGTACGTTTTATGTTACACATTGAATAAGGACTTTAAAGTAATATATTAATCTACATATTTAACATTTTATTAAATTTTCAGAGGAGTACTTACTAAGGAGAAATTTCTAAATTTAATTTCTCTTATCTCACTCTGTTCTTCTGCATATACATTTTGGCAGGATGCAGCAAATAGTACAGAGATTTCTTTATGGTCTCCATGCTTTTCAAATGTTTTAGATTGTTTTACTTTCATTACTACTCGGGATGCGTACTGCTTCTTTGATCAGCAGGCTCAGAGTTTACTGGCTTTCAAATATATAGGACATTCAAAATATCTTTATTTAGTATATCTGAGTGTTCAATTTTATGGTGAGTAACTATTAGATACAATTTATTTTTCATTTTAAGTTTTAGAGGTATCCCTACAGATGGGCATCTAGCCCATATAAGGGAAAACTTAAAGGAGGAATATTAAGGTATAGATAGTAAGGGTGATGATGCATCTTCATCATGAAAGAACAGGCACTCCTAGGAGGCACTGTTTATAAAAGGATTATGTGCTTGGTCCATTTTATTAGGATTTTTATTTGTGCATATTAGAGGCAGGAACATAATAACTGACCCACATTTATTGCAATTGAGAAGCAAGTCGAATTACCCAATTATCTGAGGGCATTTTCACTGCGTGGATGGATAGCTGTGTGAGTTCATCTTTAATTATAGGTTTGTCTTTTCTTTTAAGAAACAAAATTATTCCAGAGAATATGAACTTCCAGAGCCTGTGGTTACATGTATGTAATTCCAGGGCTGACTTTCTAATGCCTCTTTTGTTGGCTGGATTGGACTTTGGGTCTTGACTGCCTTTCTGTTTGGCTTCTCTGTTGGAAGGGGAAACGCCTGCAGACCTGATGTGAGAGCAGATTGTCGATGAGCTGCCTTGTGCCCTTTTGGTTTTCGTTTTCTGTGGATTTAACTCGATTGGAATGAATACAGTTGCTGTCATGTCAACAAAAAGAGGAGCTATGTGCAAATTCCTCATTAGATTCCGATCAGGAACCCTTTGGGAAGAAAAAGCAGGTATTTCACCCGACTTCTTATCATACTGGTCTGAAAATAAACTTGCTAGTCAAAGAACCATTTGCCTACTAGTCTGCTTCCCCATGTGCAAACTAACCTTCCTTGGTTTATCCATTGACTGCTTGCCATGCAAAAGAGTGACAAATCATGCATTTTTAGTGTGCAGCCATGTAAACCATTTCTTTGAGAACATGTCCCTTGGGCTACACGCTGCAGACTCAAGTCAAAAGATACTCCCTATGCTGAATATATGCAGAATAAAAACCATCACCATTCAAGAATGTCATTTTGTCGGAGGGGGGAAAAAGAAAAGTTGAGTTTGACTGACAAGCCCCTTACTTTCTGATGTGGCTCACACACTTTGAAATATTCAAGACTCCATATGTTAGAAGAAAACACCGAATACCGCATATAACATTGACTTTATCATTCTTTAATCTCAGTTTAATTGCTGTGGTCAAGTTACCCCATACTTAATAACCCACAGCTTGGTCTATTATTTAATATGGTTGACACATACTTTGTTTTAAATGTCAGTGCTGGTAAAGCTTTGGACTTGGCAATGTTGTGCTTGATAGATGGCAGAGGAGATGGATCATCTGTTTGTTGTCTGTGCTGTTGGTATGTTGGCTGCAACTTTTTCAACTATGACACTAGGCTGGTGCCAAACCCAAAGCTACTGAATGGGTAACGTTATCCCTTGTATCTGATGTTCATAGCTAATCATTCTTGATTTCTTTGGCTGTATTTACAGGAATGTGTAATATTATATTGCCCAAGTTAGAGGCGAACTAGAGTTGTTTCAAATGGGCTGATTTAATTATTTCAGCACCCGGTGGCACCTTTGTTATTAAAGGATTTTCACAAAGCAGTACATAGTCTAATTATGTATTTACACTAGAGACTGTTACAGCATCTGCTGGGTAAATAATATACATTTGTAAAATGGTCTAGCTACTAATGTACACAGCCGGCCACGGAGACTCTGAAAGGCTGATGCATGCCATCATATCCGCTCTCATACGCTTCCAAGCCTTCCTCTTGTCTCTTTTCAACTACTAACAAACCAATGGAAACCACACACCAAAAAAAGCAAACCTCCTGTACAAAAATAACATTTGGAATCTGAATTCAGAGTAAAAGCAGCAACTCCAACCAAAGGTTCCCTCTTGTCCCTAGCTATGTAGCAGCACAGAAGAAGGGCTCAGTCTTCTCCAGAGAGCTCCAAGGCCCACATTTACATAAGCCCAAGCAGAAAGGTTAAAGATGAAATGTACATTTTCATATGGATTTCTGGCTTATGTTCTGTTGGTGCAATTCTACCTTAAGGCCAGCGTAACTGGCCTCCAGAGGATCTCCCCTTGCATAGGGGATTTTTGAGTGGTAGATCGCTGCCATAGCCCTGCAATGGGTGTTGTAGCCACAGTATGGTCCAAGTGCACTGAAATTGGGTAATCCCTGGCTGCTGTCGCATCCCCCTGGGGCTGCTGGTAGCTGGTGCAATTCGCAGCAAACCATAGGGCAACAGAATCATAGAATATCAGGGTTGGAAGGGACCTCAGGAGGTCATCTAGTCCAACCCCCTGCTCAAAGCAGGACCAATCCCCAACTAAATCATCCCAGCCAGGGCTTTGTCAAGCCTGACCTTAAAAACCTCTAAGGAAGGAGATTCCACCACCTCCCTAGGTAACCCATTCCAGTGCTTCACCACCTCCTAGTGAAAAAGTTTTTCCTAATATCCAACCTAAACCTTCCCCTCTGCATCTTGAGACCATTACTCCTTGTTCCGTCATCTGCTACCACGGAGAACAGTCTAGATCCATCCTCTTTGGAATCCCCTTTCAAATAGTTGAAAGCAGCTATCAAATCCTACCTTACTCTTCTCTTCTGCAGACTAAATGATCCCAGTTCCCTCAGCCTCTCCTCATAAGTCATGTGCTCCAGCCCCCTAATCATTTTTGTTGCCCTCCGTTGGACTCTTTCCAATTTTTCCACATTCTTCTTGTAGTGTGGGGCCCAAAACTGGACACAGTACTCCAGATGAGGCCTCACCAATGCCGAATAGAGGGGAATGATCACGTCCCTCGATCTGCTGGCAATGCTCCTACTTATACAGCCCAAAATGCCATTAGGCTTCTTGGCAACAAGGGCACACTGTTGACTCATATCCAGCTTCTCATCCACTGTAACCTCTAGGTCCTTTTCTGCAGAACTGCTGCCTAGCCACTCGGTCCCTAGTCAGTAGCAGTGCATGGGATTCTTCCGTCCTAAGTGCAGGACTCTGCACTTGTCCTTGTTGAACCTCATCATATTTCTTTTGGCCCAATCCCTAATTTGTCTGGGTCCCTCTTTATCCTGTCCCTACCCTCCAGCGTATCTACCACTCCTCCCAGTTTAGTGTCATCTCCAAATTTGCTGATGGTGCAATTCATCCCATCATCCAGATCATTAATGAAGATATTGAACAAAACCGGTCCCAGGACTGATCCTTGGGGCACTCCGCTTAATACCGGCTGCCAACTAGACATGATACCATTGAGCCCAATGATCTAGCCAGCTTTTTATCCACCTTGCAGTCTATTCATCCAGCCCATACTTCTTTAACTTGCTGGCAAGAAAACGGTGGGAGACGGTAATATGCTACTAATGTGTGTAGGAAGGGCTGTCCAGGCACTGACTGGTGTGGACCAATCCAATTGGTGAGTGGAAAGGTGGTTCATGAGCTGCCTTGAGCACTCCCCAGCCTTATCTTAGGATCAGAGTCCCTGTATAAGGGCTAAAGTAAACACTTGTGAAAATAGTTACAATAGATTAACATGACTGATGGAAGGCTGGTGTAAGGGCGAGTGCTTGGCAAATCAGTGCCAAAAGTTCTAGGCTAAGCTAGGAATCCATTAGTGGGGTTTTGGGGATAAGAGTTGACATGTCCCATGCTCTGCACTTCAAGCTGCTTTGCAGAGTGGAAACTTAGAAAAGGAAGTTCATTATGACTTACTGCTAATAAAAGAGGTGCTCGACATCTGTGACTGCAATTCTCTTAACTACCACCAGAGGAGCAGTTTGCCATCAGTATGAAAAAGACTACGAGCAGAAAGAAATGTACTGGGGCAATAAAGGAAGTACATTGATAATAAATACAGAATAGCATGGATCCTGCCTACTCCTATGGTTCCACAGTGCAGGGGAAGGGAATGGAAGGAGCAGTTGCCAAGTGTTTTTTTTTTAAAAACAATCTGCACACCAAGGTCCTGGCTTTCTAGAGTTTCCTGATGCACATCCAGACCTCACACTCTTTTGAAGGCGGCAGCAGCAGGGTAGTGCTGGACGAATGGGCACTGTGAAAATCTCATCCTTTCCAATCACTACCCTGCTCACATGAGCAACAGAGCCTACTCCAGCCATTAGACTGAAGCAGAGGCTGTGGAATGATTTCAATCCTGCCCCACAACTTGGGGAAAGGATCACTTCTCTCTTTAACTCTATAGAGTTATCCAGTGTCTCGCTGAGCTATGCTGGGGAGAAGATTTGGACCAACGTTGCCACACATTCTATTTTTCCATTGAACTACAAATCAGAAAATGGGCCAGTGTTCATGAAAAATTTGCTGTTTCACATTAATTACTCTCCATTTTTTTTTATTTTTTTTTGGTAATTTCAAGTTTTTGATGCTGATTAAGAAAGCCAGCTATCGTCACCAATTTTACAAACACAATACAGGACAGAAACACAAAAAGAGAGAGGGACAAGCTTAAAATAGGTACCCATTTCTTTATAACAGCAATTTCTATCATTCCTCTTTCTTTATCCTGCATTGGTGGTGTAAATAATTTACACCAGGAATAAAAGGAAACTCTAGATTTCTGTGGGGAAAAGATACATCTGAAGCCTAAAAGGATAGGAACATTCTCTCTCTCTTAGTGAGGGACAGCTGAGTGTTTTTTAGGGAATCAATCCATTAAGGCCCTAATTCAGCAAGGCACTGGAGCACATGCCTAAGTTTAACTCCAATGGAAATTAAGCACATGCTTACAGGTGCTTTGCTGATTCAGGGCCTAATATCAATGAATCTAAGGTGAATTGATTTATGAGAGACCAGAGTGTTGACCCGATGTGTGCTGAAGTGGACTGAAAAGAGACATGGTTGAAATATGTGTTGATTGTGTGGTTTGCCTCTTTCACCCAAAGGCCTTATTTATGTTGAGGACAACACAGGGACTGTACATTTATGGCGCTCGGTTGGAAAAAAAGGGAAGCATATACAAAAGTTTCACAGTCGTTCTAGTGAGTAACGTAATGTAATATTAGGCCCACAGCTCAATGGCTTTTGTTGGAACATGCAGCACAGTGGTGAAAGTTTTACAAATGAGACATTGGTGAAAAAGTCGAGTGAGGCAGCCTGAAAGAATGCACAATTAATATTGCCCTGTATGTGATTTAGGAATAACATTATCTGTGAAAATATTACTCTGCGATGCAGAATGACTAGTGCTTGGGAAAAACGGTTTCCTCTGTTATGAGAGAAAGTGTTTCCTTCACTGAAAGCAGCTTTCATGTTAATGATCATAGCAAAAATGTAACAGGAGAAGTGAAAGATAATTAGGAACGTGACATTAATACTGGATTTGCAAAATCTTGCCTAACAGGTGGGTGGAGTTTATCTGAATTTGTTTCAGCTGGAGCACTGAATCACACAGACAGAGTCTGTAAAAGTATCGCAGATTGTGAGAAAAAAGGTAAGAATGCTTAAATGTGCTAGATGGCTCCATCAACATCTGTCCTTTCTCTCTCTTCTAGCTTATACTCAGCACAGTCTCCCAATTAAGATGGTTCTCTCTTCCTGTCATCCCTTGTTTCTGCAGCTCTGTATTAGAAAGCAGAGACTATTGGGTTTCTTTTCAACACACTGATAAGTAAGGGGAAACATCTGTGGTTTAAACAAAGTGTGCAAAAGATTTAAAACAAGAGGGGGCATTAATATTTTTAATGACACCTAGACACCCATTTTTATTAAAATAAAATGTATGAGTTTAAATATGAAGAGAAGAGATTTAGAATATTGAATTCTATGATGATCAGAGTAGAAGTCTAGATAGCACATGCCACTTGCAGTCTCCCAGCCATGGAAGCACCAGTCTAGAAACATTTGTTTCAGTTTACTAAACTTTTTTTTTTTGTAATCCAGCCAAAATATCAGCACCACCTGTGATATGAGCATCAGATTTATCATCAGCTTCACGGGAATTGCAAAACAGCCTAACCCCACCCAATTCTTAATAAATCAAGTGCTGAAGGCACTTCAAATGAGAACTTTGATGAAGAAACATGTAACCCACAGGTATCAAAGGCACAAGTCATGTAAACTGGCCATTTGCCCTTTTTGACATAATCAAAAAGTTAAAAAAAAAAAAAAAGAAACATGGAAAAAAATCACTACCTGACTGATATTTTTTATCAAACTAAGACAAGCGAGAAAGTGTGATTGTGCCTCATTAATTCAGTCACTCTGATTTTGCTAAATTGTGAAGGATTTATCACACTGCAAAGTTATTAAGGATTATGGAGTTGATCCAAAGCCCACTGACGTTAATGGAGAGAAGTGGTTCCACTGACTTCAATGAGCTCTGAATCAAAACGTTGGGGGCTCCGTATTTTGAGCAATGAGGTACAATGCATGAATTGGGTTAATCTGTCCTTTTCTTGCATGACCTATTGGATCTATTTAGAAATTACTTCTATTTCCCCTAGTCTCCTCTCCCCACTTATCTTATTTATGGTTTTTGCTCAGTTTTTCTATAAAGAACTTTTGATTAATTTAAAGAAATTGCCTGAAAAATGTTGCAAATATTACAGCTCCCCAGTATAATTAATGAAATTACTTGGTCATCAACATGGATTACATGCTGGGCACTTAATTGGTATGCTCTAGGGAATGGGATAGAGGCAAGTTCAAAAGTGGGTGGAGATGCCGAGAAACAAGGGGAGGGCACAGTTTAAACAAAACACAAACAGCAATTCATGATCACAAAATCTGGATTTTTTTTTTAAATGTTGTGTAGCTCTGACTTTCATGAACAGCATTTTAGTGGCTAAGACACTGCAGTTGATGCTGCCAATGTCAGTATCACAGGAGTCTTTTTCACAAGCATTATCTGTTCTCGAACAATTTCTCCTGGGCATTAGGCATAAACCGACTTTTCTTCAGTGTCAGCAAGTCTTCATTTATATTTCAGTTCCTCCTGCCCTTTTAGTGGAGGGCTGTGATAAAGGACACATCACTGCTATAAACCATGTCCCCCCATGTTGCCATTTAAGACTTTTGATATAGAGAAGAGCAATTATCGGAATCTTTGGACAGTGACATTTCTTTAGTATCATGTTGTGGTATGAAGATCTAGAGGATGTCCCTATGCTACTGTCCAAGCACAGGGGCAGTGTTTTGTAGCACCATTGATACAGGACGCATTGCAAGCAAGCTTTCAGGCAACAGAAACAACAGCATTAGGAAGGGCAGAGTGGATTGAAGTAGGTTCTTCCACAGTAAATGAAGTAAGTCTGATTCCTGGAACACAAACAGTAGCATGGGGGGAGATGATGTTGAAGAATGCCACACAGAAAAAGCCAATTAAAAAACAGCTTCCAAGTTTGCACCTCGTGCCCTCTCAGCGACAAGTGTAATTTTACAAGCACAAGAACCAGGTTGATTCTCAATAACAGATCTACACATGCGTAACGCTTGTGATTTTAATGGAGCTACTCCCAATTCAATGGAGAGAAGAATCAGGCTCCTAGAATTGTGATGTATATCTGATTTGGAAGCAGAAATGTTTGAATCTACAAAGAAGGTATTTGAATGTCTAAATTTTGTCATTTGCATGTACAGCTGGTTATGCTTGAGAAACTGAAGTGCAAAGCTAGAAGCTGGGTTGAAGGCAGATGAAAATTTGGTGCCGAGTGTGAGAGCTGCATAGTTCCCTACATAGTCAAAAAAGGTGGATCCGCTATTTGAAGTCTATGCTATTTGAAATCAGTTGGCCAAACCCCAAACCACTATCTTATGTCTTGGCAAGAAGTACCTCATTAAAAAAAGTATTCCATTGCCAGTATCATCAGCAATGATAAAGCATTGCCACCCTAAGAAATATCACTTTTATGATGGAGTCTATTCAGATTTTGGAATAATCTTTTTAAACAAGGCAAGCACGCACCAATTTAGAGTCAAATGATGTTACCTGTCTCCATTAGGAATTCCTGAAAGTCCAGATATTTGAGAATGCCACGTATTATTCCAAAAGGACTCTAAAGCCATTTTAAAAAACCATTTGAAACAGAGATGGGTAAAACTGGGGACTCATCAGTTACACTATGCTGAGTGTAGGGTGACCAGATGTCAAGTGTGAAAAATCGGGACAAGAGGTGGGGGGTAATAGGCCCCTAAATAAGACAAAGCTGTGAATATTGGGACTGTTCCTATAAAATCAGGACAGCCGGTCACCCTAGCTGAGTGAAAGCAAAACCAGGGCTGATTCAGATCTTGTTTTATCAGAACCCATGTGATTCCCATTTTATTAGTGGTGTTCAGATTAATAGTTCTTGTCTCCAAATTTTAAAACCAACATGCTGAGCCACCTATTTTCTGTTTGCAGGGTTTACTCCTGTATTTTTTACTGTTCTCTGGCAGATGAAAGGTCAACATTTCAGCCTTTGGCCATCTTTACAGCATCTAATTGTACTGCAGCATATGATTCTTACTTGGTTCGACTCTACTCCGAAAGCATTTTCTTCTTCTTAATCTAAATTAAAAAATAGTTCTAACAGTTTACCAAGTAAGTTCCACTTCCTGAAAGGTGCTGAGTGCTTCCTGGAAGGGATTTTAATCAAGTTAAGGATGCTCATCCCCTTCCAAGGAAGCGCTCAGCACCCCACAGGACCAAGTCCTAAATCAACAAAACAACAACAGCAAACCAAATCTTTCATCAAACTTAATTAGTCCTCTGTTTTTTTAATTAAGAATGCTGATTCTGGAACAGCTCATTTTGTTCAAAGCTTTTTGAACTATATGGTAATCAGGAAATTTCAGTCTTAGCACACATTTACCACGACAAGCTAAGAGAAAACGAGGCATTCTGAAGTTTAGGAATTGGACTTCATAACTGTGATTGGGTTGCAATTTCCTTTTGATACAGAAATGTTGAAGACAGTGACGGGAGAGGCAGACATAGTCACTCTTTCAACAGACTTCATGGTATACAGCCAGCCTAATAATCAGAAGTGTTTCTTTCTGTTTAAAACCCAGAAGGGGAACTGACATCTTTTATCAAAAAGACAGACAATTCTTATCCCGTGACAATTCCAAATTATGGATCCCAAGAGGGTCTCCTTACATTGGTATTTTATCATTGAAATCACAGCTAGTACTGTTTATTTTCTGTACCTCCACATAGTTTTGAAGGTGTTGCCAGCAGGACCCGAGCTGACACTGACATGTGTTGTTGTCACATTGCTAGATCTGAAAGAAAACACCAGATAAATAAATATCAGTGTTTTCTTGGATCTCCCTTTGCTTTCAGTGTTTCTGGAGATACTGGCACTAGTTAATTTACATGCCTTATATGTTTTGTAGGCTTTTTTCATACTTCTGAGAAAAAGACTTGTTTCTAGCAGACTGGTTTGAAGTTCCACTGTCCTTTGTTTCTATTTTTGTTTTGAGGAATTACATGTGTGTCATTTTCCAGCTATAAGCAGAGGACAGAATATGGATAAATGACTGAAAAAAGCAGATATTGCTTTAAAAAATTTCTTTTCCTGGATGGCTTCCATTTGTGATAGCTCAGCCATTCTCCTTCCAGTGGACTTCTTGGGGTTGTTGCCCATAGCTGCACCTATGGGTGGTGGATGACGGGCAGCAACAGCAGCTATGAGACAATGGAGGGTGTCACACAGAGTTCTGCTATCCTCCTGTTTGACATGTCAGCCGAAATGTCACACGGGTCCTATCCCTCTGGATTTTCTTTACCCTGGGGATCAGTAGTACACAAGAATGACCCATCCCTGGTGTGCTGACATCCAGAAACTCATGATTTGTCATGGTAGCTGGTCCTAGAAACTAAATTTTGGGTTTGTGGGAACAATAGGGCCTATGTACCGATCCCCTTTGACCAGACTTGCTTTGCTGACTGCCAACATTCATTTTAATAGTTATAATTGTTTGCTGAAAGATTAGGGAAGATTTAGGTTGACGATATTTATTCCTGGCCTTGATCTTGACCTTTATAAAAGCATTTAAAAAACCACAGCATACACATGTGCATAATAGTCAAGACTACAACAGCAACTCCCTCATCCTGAATCACCCAGAGCACCTTAAAATGATACCCCAGCAAACTGAAATGCAGCCACTTCTCCGGTGGAATCCATGCAGATAGCAAACAGCACAACACAAGGGGTGGGAGGAATTCTAGCCAACTGCAATGAGACAAACCCTTCTTCTGAAAAAAAATAAATAAGTGCACTTTTTTTTTATGTCCACACACAGCAGAGATCCTCTGTTTGTAATGTCGTCTTTAAAAAAAAGAAGACCACACCGTAAAATGCATGGGACTCAAAGAATCTCCCTCAGAAAGATAAGGAGCTAAGTCTATCTTGCTCTGATTTGAACCCGAGATACCAAAGATACCGAAGCATTGATTGTCCACTATCTCGCACCTTATGTAGTTATTTACACCTGTGCACAGTGGGTATGAAATGTTACCAGATCAGAATGATAGCAGAGGTGTACAATGACAAGTTGCAAAGCAGAGCCAAATCAGGCCCTAGATATTTCAAATCTGAAGTTTATTCTACTAAACTCTCTCTTTAGAATATCTATAAACTACACAAATAGTTTTTGGCAGTGGCATAGCAATTTTATTGTGAGTTTCACAGGTAAGAGGATGGACTATAATATAGAAAAATATACATCCATTTATCCTTATGAGTTACAGGGACTAAAGGCTACAGATCATTCTGGGCGGAGGGAGAAAAGCATAGTCCCAGCACATGTGTACCTGCAGAGATATTTCACAGGAGTGGCCATTTGGTAAATTGAAGAGTAGCTCTTTTCGCAGTAGCATGAAGAAATTGAGGCATAAGGAAGTTCAGTGTTTGAATTTGTGTGTGGACAGCAGAAAGTGAGAAACAGGAGTTACGTAAACTGGAATTCTAACCAGGTAGCTGCAGCTGTGGTGCAGATCTGTAGATGCAGACAGAATGGGAGGCTGCCCTAATGATGATGTGAAAGAAGTACCTTGCCTATGTGATGCAGAAAGAATAGGTGTATTTCTTTCCAAAGGGATGGTAATATTTCTTTCCATTACAAATAAGCCCCCAGTTGAATCCCTATCCATGTTTCAGTCCTGGGTAGCTTGGTTCAGTTTAAGACAGGAGCCATTTGTAAAATCTGTGTTTGGACTTCAAGCAACCCCCCTGAAGTTTGGGCTGTTCTGATATTGTTTTTTTGTTCAGGCCCAGCTGGTGCAAGTCAGTGTAGTTCTACTGATTTACACCACCTGAAGATCTGACCCATTGTGTACACTTGGCTTCCACATTTATATATTTCCTAATACATTCCATGATTTTACAGCCATGAGTTTATAAGAAGATTCACATTCCTTCTAAGAGCTACAACAGGTAGAACAACTAGTCCAAATACATGCAAAATGTTCTGGGCTTGTGTCATCTTCTGAGACAATGTTAGCCAAGTACAGTCTCATTTATATGCCTTACCAAAGTATAAAATTATTGTTGCTAACTATCTCCGTTTTAAAAAAAAGCACTTTATTTATTTAAGAACTTTTTACAGGTTTACAAATCCTTGCCATGTAGCTGTCAGAGAGAAAACCATAATCATTACAACACTGAGCTTTTGTTTAGGACAATATGAAGTAATATAATTAATAATAACCAGCTCTGTTAATTATTACTAGTCTGAGGATTTTCTTTTTAATTACAAAATACACTATTATATAAAAAGAATGTTATAGAACTATATAGAAAATATCAGATTCATTTTCTACTTAGATGCAGCCCCTCTCACATCACTTGTGTCTTTAGAATGAGAATAAGTAACACAAATTGTAACATCCAAAAGGAGCTCATGTAACACTGAAGCTGTTAGGCCATTTAAGGGTCTCTGCTAATAACTACTTTGGGCTACTTTAATGAAAAGAAGAAAAGCATAAAACTTTCCCCACTAGTAATACTTGAACAGCAAGCCTCACGCAGGGATGGAATTTGCCCCTCCCTCCTTCCCCGGCGCAGCCCCATTGGCCTGACTGAAGCTGCCCCCCGCCCCAAATATAGAAGTCAAACTACGCCTAAGCTACAAAGCTCTTCACAAACATTTGCTAATGATTCTTTTTTCTAATTAGTAGAAATTGACTATGTCAAAAGGCCACTCAGCCAATTAGCCCAGTTACATATTCAAATCTCAAAGCTTCTGACCCAGAGCTTTCAAATAGCTGATGAAGATATCATAAAACAGTGTGCTGCACCCAAATTAAAATCACTGAACGGGGGTGGGAGGAACCTGAAGGCAGTGTATCAAATCTTATCAGTTGGAACTGATGTAAAAGCTTTCCTCCTGACGCAGCAGCATGAAAAATGAATTGTGTAATCCTGCAATCCCTCTGCTCATGCAAATAGTTCCATTAAAGTCACGGCAGGTGAAATTCATCCCAGCACAATGCCTATGCACCACATAAACCCTAATTTGAGGGCTTAAGAGGCAGATAGGTTTTGTGCTGGAGCTCTGCATTAGGATGAATTTCATCCTATTTGCAGCACTGGATACCACACTCTTCTATTTAAAAGTTATTCAAACAGTAGCCTAAACAGAGGTCAGCCTGCAGGTACAGGTAGGGTGACCAGATGTCCCGATTTTATAGGGACAGTCCTGATTTTTGGGTCTTTTTCTTATATAGGCTCCTATTATCCCCCCACCCCCATCCCGATTTTTCACACTTGCTGTCTGGTCACCCTAGGTACAGGGCTGCCATTAAAGAGAAGTCTACATTTACCACCCACAGTAGTTAATTTTGCCTTTGTATTTCCTTTCTAATTACATCCTGGCAAATTCAGATAGTGTGAAGTATGCTAAATGTTGTTTTGCTAAATGATGCTTACTATAAATACTCTCTTTATTCAAACTGCCCTCTCATTAAGAGGGTGTCGCTCTTGTTTCTCACTTGTAGCTTTGCCATTTGAAAGAGACTTGTCACTTACTTTAAAAGAGATCAGATAAATTGCTCAGTTGCTTCCTTTTATACCAACAGGGAAAATGTATATAAATATGAAAAAGTAACCTGGCTTTGTGCTTTGGATTTCTTCATTCATTCTTCTAAAAGGGCTGTTAAATGAAAAATATTTACCAAATAGCCCAGTTTAGCTACTTATGAGAACAGCTGCGTGTGAGAAACTTGTTCATATTTCATACACAGTGACTGTTTTAACCCTGAACAAGTGTGTGCTCCAGGAGATTAATATCTACATAAACTAGCTGAGAATAAAGTAACTCTTGATGACACAACAACTGTCTTAGCAATGTTCACTGAAGATAATTGCATAGTATACAAGATATACAATGTATTTTTGTGAAGAATGTCGGGAACAATTTACATGTCTGTGCTTCCTTCCATATCACACTAGAACATCAATAAGCTTCTATTGTCTTTAACAGAAATGTAAATCATGTAGGGTTTTTTTGTTAACAAGGAGAATACTGGGCCAATAATTCACAATGAATAATTTATTTAATGAATTTTTCCTCTCTCTCTCTTCATGAATTGTTCACGAACTAGTCATGATTTTCTCACATTTTCATTCTCCAAATTATTTCTACATAAAATTCCTGGTTTGTAATTTGTTCATGAGCAGTTGGTGGAGAGTATTTCAGATTTAAAATGTGGGCTGTTTTGATTGGACACACAGGTCACACAATACAATACGTTTCTGTTCCCTGATTGGATGAACTTCACTCTTAGAATTAGGTTGCTGGTGTGAATACTTGTGATTATAAACTCAAAATTGGCTTTCTGCAAATATCTTATATCAATTTGTTTAAAATGTGATGTTAAAGCAAACATTCCTATTGGCAATGAGTAAACTCTGTGGCTAGAATATTCACAAAAAGTAAATACAAAAGGGATCTTCAAGGCCAGAGTGGGTCGAAAAATGCCAACTAGTTTTCATTAGCTATCTTGAAAAAATTAAAGGTTTTCAAAATCTTCATTGAAAACAGATGTCAAACCTCCCAAACCTCATGTTTTGAACATAATTTTTGATATTAAAAAAATGTGCTTTCAAAATGAAAAGCCAAACATTTTTATTGAAAACTGACCTGAACATTTTTATTGAAAACCAAAAATTGTCCCCCCCCCAAACAAACAAACAAACAAACAAACAAACAAACAAACAAACCCCCCACAATTAATGGGTTTGGGTTTCCAGGTTTTTTGTTTTGTTTTGTTTTGACAAAATGAAAATTTCTTGCCGAAGTTTGTTTTAATGGAAAAAAAAATTTCAATCAAAAATGTTTAGATAAAATTTCAGCCAGCATTTTAAAAAGGATTTCATTTCAAGTCTGAGTTCTCTGACTTGGTTAAAAAATCACCTAGTTCCCTTCATCTACCCCTCTGACATTTGGAGGTTGTTTAGCAGTGAACAATGTCCAAGTTGAAATCAAGGGCATGTAAATGAAATTGTCAGATAAAATTATCCAAGACTGAGACCTGCAGTGAACTAGATGGAGTTAATTCATGCTCCAAGTGACACTCTGGAATCTCCATTTTTGAAGTATTATACTAGTGACAAAGGTCTTGTGAATATTAAGTTTCTTGCACAAGCATAGCCAGTCAGAGCTGTGCGTGTTTGTATTGGTGATAGGGAAGAACAGGGATATGCTGTTCTATAAGAGAAATTGTCTAATGATTATTTTATACTTAGAAACAAATTAAGAATTTTTCTGAATACTCCTGAGACCGTTTCATAAAATATTACAGAGATATTAAAGTTTTAATCCTTTATCCATTCAGTCTGGGTCAGAAGAGTTAAACAAACAGTTGACCTACATGCATCAGATGGAGTTTTTTGGAGAGCTAAACAATTGTGTGTAGACCAACAATGCAGATGCGAGGGGCACCCACTATAATGCTACTGTAGTTAAAATCTCTTGGTTTTTGTTTAAAGCCCCTTTATTCCCTCTCTTTTAAATCAGCTCTAAAAATTTACTCCTCCCTAAAACTTGGCATTCATCTTTCAGCCCAGGAGTAATATTTAATGTATATGTAATATATAATACAAACAAGTATATAGGTTTTGTATATTCAAAATAAAGCCTAAATGATCTCCCTGATCCAGACTTATCACTGCAGATATCGTAATAGTTCATCTCATCGGCCATAGGTACTGAAATAACTACTGTAGATATACAAGTTTTAATCATGACAGTTTTTGAACCGGTCCTTGATGTGCAGCACGTATTGAAAGCTAAGTAGCTGGGTTTCCAAAATACGGACGCATTCTGCACATTGGTGAGAAAGATTGAGCCTTCATTTTCCTCGCTTCCAGGGGAAGGAGCTAGGCCAGACCCAAACTTAGGTTTTTTTAAAAATGCTTTTTTAAATCCATCCCCCTGCCCTCACACTGCTAGGCGCTCTGTTCCTGTGCTAATATATTAAGAACCTTTTATTGCACCGAAGAGTGTATAAAGTTCACTGCTTTGCCATGACCTTTTCTCCTTTAAATTGTTTCATCATTGCGACCAACATGGCTTAAAGGGAAGATGTAAAAATGTTAAGGAAGCTTATTTCTAGGAAGGTTACGCAACTTTTGCTATGCCCTTTCTACATTCTTTCAGACCTTCTAAAGAGACTGTAACATGAAGATGATGGCCTCTTTAATTACATTTTGTTGTCAGAGGAAGCACGCATTAAAAGAAAAGTAACCCAACACTCCTGTAGTTGAGGGTCATCCCAATAATCTCAACCAGGTTCACAACATTTGGAAAATCCCAAACCTTCTGTCAACTGATTTAAGCAATTTTTACGCATGCAAGGAATACAGTCATCTGGCACAAGGCTCTATAGTACAGGGCTCGGGCAAAAGGATCTGGTTTCAGTTTGCCAGAGAGTTTCATGAGCAGTTGGAAAGATTTCACAATGGCAAGGTTTTATCAAAAGACAATCCCCAAAAGCAATATTCCCCTTCCTGTTCCACCAAACCCACTTGCAGAAATATTTCTTTCCTCCAAACTTGTTGCAAACAGAGGCCTGGACCTTTTAACTCTTGTACTGTATGTAGTATTAATTCTACCTAAGTTTAGTGAATAGCTCTCTCAAAGGAGTGGTTTGCCTGCTGGGGTGGCATTCTGCCAACTTCCTTGGGTCATTCTTTGTTGGCCTACCCAATCTTGCTTGCATTGCCTTTCTTAAAATAAAGGGAGAGATCCCGTCTTCACTCTCACCCATTTTATATTTGTGTAACTCCAGTTACTTCAGGGTTTCAACAGAGACTTCAATGCAATTACTCCTAAGTTACACCAGACAACTATATTTATACTTGAGCAGTCTCCATAGGATGTTGGGACATACATTGCACATATCCGCCAAAGGCATCCAAGGCCAATGCAATGAAGACTGGCAGAATAACATGGTGTGACGGTAAAAATTACACAAGGGGACATGAAACTTCGTAAAAGGTTTTGTTTTGTTTTAAAGAATTATAAAGAATTTAAAGAAGCTTTGGGGCATAGGTGTTATGGGGGCTCCTTGTTTGTGGACCTGTAAGTCTGGCACAGGAGTCTCCTCATACACTATGGTTCACCTTTTCTCAGGGTCATGCCAACCTGTTCTCTTTCCCCAAATTATTAGAATACAACAAGAAATGTATGTATCAGAAGACACTGACAAGCTGCCTCTGTGTCCTTGGGTGAGTCATACTCTCTGTTTCCACATCTGTAAAATGAGTATTATTCTTACAATACAGTACCAGGCTTAATGCCCTAGAAATATCCCTACAGATCCCCTACATCTCATTTTAGGCCCTACATCTCACTTTAGAATCCTGTTCCCCTACAGATTCCAGGACATTGGGACAACCAAAGAAGAGTGATCCGAGAGAACCTTCCCAGTGCATGCTGGGACAACCTTTGAGTGATTAGTCAGTGATGAGTGAATACTGATACGGTACAGACATGATCAATAAAACTCATAACTTATGTACTTCCCCATTGACTGTCTAGATGCTCCCCCCAACCCAAAGATGTAACACTTGGTTCATAGGACATTGTGAGGACTAATTCACTAATGTTTGCAAAGTGCTTTGAGGATGAAATGTGCTATATAAGTATTGCTATTTCTAACCCCCCTCTCTTCAGTTGTCCACCAGCACTTACATGCCTACAAAGACTGTTTTTTTATATACCATGACTGGCATCATCTCTAGCCCCTTAAGGCAACCAATCCACAACTGGCGGTGCTCTCGTAAAGCCTCCTACGCTGAGGATTTACCTCCCAAATCTTCATCAAGGTGGTGAAATCAAAACCCTTGCAAGATTACATCATTCCTAATATCATACCAGTGGTTTCTTCACTCTCCTGCAGTTCTCATTTCACTGCTATCGCCATCCTTCCCACCCACTGACCGCCATAAGATGGCTTCTCTCTTAAAGGAGTCTCAGAAGAATGCACGAGCCACTCACCAGGCTGTCTGCTGAAGTTTACAGAAAGTGCCAGCATAGAGTGGTCCTCATTCTGATCTCACTTATGGCTTGTCTACTCAACCCCACGGTGTTGGCTACAGGGCTGTGAGTTGCAGCACGCACTAATGTGTCGTGCTGTAACGGCATCATACTCAAGCTGCTAGAGTGAACAAGGAGGTATTTAGTTTGCATTAACATAGTCTTGTTTGAAATGGGACTAGGTTAACACAAACTAAGTACCTTCTAGTTCACACTAGCAGGATCTACATGAGCCAGTTACAGCGCAACACTTGACTGCATGCTGCAACTCACCCTCGAGTAGTCCACACGGGGGGCTGCGTAGACACGCCCTTACACTGGTTTTACATTTGCATCACTCCACTGTTGTCAGTGGATTTCCTCCTGATTTACACCTGAGTAAGCAAAATCAGTATTGGAGAAAGGGACTTCAGGAACATCCTCTCCTGCACTTTGAGGACCTCAACAGAGAACTGCTCAACCTGCAAGCCAATTCCACCATAGTGCCCCCCTCTCCTCCGGCCTTTAATAGTAATTTGAGGGAGTAGTGTGTGTGTGTGGGGGGGGGGGGTCATTTTCCTCTGCAGCATTTTTTGACCAAGATGTCTTGGGGAGGAATGAGAAGGTTGGCCTTCTCCTTCAAATGAGTAACAAGGGAAACAGAATCTGGTTTTCCTCTACCTGTAGTTATTATATGTGCTGCTATATTACTTTTCTCTGGGTGGAGGGATTCTTCTGGTGGGCTTTGATAGTCACAAGACACTTTCCCCCCCATGGATTGAAAGGAGTATGTTCTGGCATGGATGTTTCATCTCTATCCCTAGCTTGGTCAGGGAGGCCAGTAGCTGCTAAAAGCTGGAACCCAAATGGGAGTTGATTTTTTCAAATGGAAATGGAGTCCTCGAAGGATGCCAACAGCCTAGATTAGTGGAGGTGTTTCTGCAGGAGAAACATAGGGAATGTCGATGTGGTTGGTCATGGCTTCTTCTGGGCCAGCATGGTCCACTTTAGCACTGCACTGGCCAATTAGAGGTTGTTTGTGTCTAGGTATGCTTTGGGGGACGTGGTGGTGGAGGAGGAAACAGCATCAGTCATGCAATTAATCTGAGTCCAGATACCAAATCTGGACCAAAAGAAATCAAAATCCATTTTAAATAAAAGGATTTATATGGAGGAAGGGGAAAGTCGCCTAAAAGAATTAACAGACTATTTTGCTGAATTCTGTTGCAAACAGATTCTGAGGTTAGCTGGAGGATTGTGCTTCAGTGACATTGATGTCTGACTGATCGGAGGAGAGTCATCCTTAGGGCATTACTGGATGTGCTGGAGGCTCAGTACAGCACACGTGAGAGCATTTTTGATTTAGCTTCTTTGGGTCAGCTTCAGTATTGCTTTTTTGTTTTGTTTTTAAAGCCTTTAGGGTCAGTGAATTGGTGGCCCTGATGAACACGGGACATTGCATACCCAAGCATGTTACTTCAGGATGTCTCTTTTGGTTCAGTAGTCTATTTTTATGAATTGGCTCTGAGGGACATAAACCTTTCCTTCCCCATGATAATAGGTTGCCTTAGCCTAGTTTTTTTTTTTCCTGGTGATATGGACTCCAGACATCAAAGCATTTCCTCACCTCCGCAGACTGAACCAATGAGGATATTGGCTAAGGGGCCTTTAGACCCAAGGCTGACTCAGTATGTCAGACAGCCTAAGCGAAGTGTGGGTTGTCACACTTCATTCTGGGATATTATTGGCCAGTGTCTCAACTGGCACAAATCACTGTAGTTCCACTGGCGTATAATTCAAGGGAACTTCGCCGATTTACGCGGGCTGAGGATCAGGCCCTACATCGCACTTTAGAATCCCATTCCTTCTGCATACACCGGTAATTAATGACATGCCATGCCACTGACAATGTAGTCAATAGCTCACAGTCTTATCCCCGAACGCAAGGCCTTTATTTTGCTAGCCAGCAGGAGGCTCTGAAGGAAGATATAGTCTGTACTAAGTCTCCCACTTTTCTTGACCTTCAGACTTTGGGTTCGCCTGCACAGAGCTCCAGTCCTACATACACCAATATAACCCAGTTCCATCTGATCTCAAAGGTGAGGACGCCTTTGTTTTTAATTGAGGAAAATTTGATCAGAGGAAGGACTTATAATTAGAGGATAATAATACACCTGCCTAGTATTGGGTGGGGGTCATCAGCTCCATTCAGTTGCACCTGCCAAACCACAAGGTTTAGGGTTATCAGTGTGGTCGTTTCAGGAGGGATGTTAGATTGCAAGAAGGGAACAGCTGTAAATCCATGTTTTAGTCTTTTGTACATTAGATACCGGAGGGAAACAGAAGCCAATGTGAATGTGTTAAGTGTAACTGAGCATAATTTTGCAGCTTGACTGGTTGCATAAGAGCGTCATGTACTTAGAGCAATAAATATCTCTTTCCAGATCATGATGTGCTGGCAGTGTTGGGGCAGCAATAACATGGGAAAGGCCCAAGTTAATGATATACATTTTAAAAGATTATGTAGATATCAAAGACATGTTTAGCAAAGTGTCTATTGTCTAGCTCACCATAGTGTCTCAGTGAGTATAGAAAAATGTGGAGTGTGTGAAGTAGGAGGAGAAAAGTAGAGGTTGCATTAGTTGATTACTATCTGAAATAGGGTGAGGCAGTTGCCATTTGTATTTGCAGAGCACTTTAAAAGTTTTTAATTAATTGTTGGGATTGTGTGTGTGAGCGACCTATAAAGCATTGTTGGTCATGCTTTTGGCAGTCATGGTGGAGAAAGATTTATGGGGAAGGTGTGTATGTGTCAGAGGAGGAAACAAGTTTTGGAGTCTTTTTACTACACAAGCCTGATCCTGCACTGATCTGAACTCTGAAAAAGATTTGGGGGCAGCGATAGACAATCAGTTGAACAAGAGCTCCCAGTTTGATGCTGGGGCCAAATGAGCAAATGCAACCCTGGGATGCATAAACAGGGGAATCTTGAGTAAGAGTAGAGAGGTTATTTTACACCTCTACATTTGGCACTGGTGTGACCCCTGCAGGAATACCGTATCCAGTTCTGGTGCGCACAATTCAAGAAGAATATTGATAAATTGGAGAGGGTTTAGAGAAGAGCCATGAGAATGATTCAAGGATTAGAAAACCTGCCTTATGTAATAGACTCACAGAGCTCAATCTATTTAGCTTACAAAAAAGAAGGTTAAGAGGTGGCTTGATTCCAGTCTCTAAGTATCCACATGGGGAACAAATATTTATGGGCTCTTCAGTTGATCAGAGACGTGTATAACATGATCCAATGGCTGGAAGGCGAAGCTAGACAAATACAGACTAAAATAAGGTGTACATTTTTAATGGTGAACATAATCAACCATTGGAACAATTTACCAAGGGTTGTGGTGGATTCTCCATCACTGACAATTTTTGAAATCAAGATTAAAAAATTTTTTTTTTTTAAAAAGTTCTGTTCTAGAAATTACTTTGGAGAAGTTCTATGGCCTGTGTCATACCACAGAGGATCACAATGGTCCCTTCTGGGCTTGGAAACGATGAATCTATGGATTGTAGGGCTGATTTCTTTACCTATGGGAGAATGATTTCTTAGGGGGGGAAAAATATAGGCAAAACTGAGATATGGGGGGTGGTGGTGAAAGCAATGCACACCATCTTTGATCACTAGCTACACCTCAAACGGCTTGGAATTTCATTTTCAGATGAGGAGACCAGCATTCATGGTCAGTTATTACCCCTCAGCTGGACTGAGGCCGGGTTGATATATACATACTACTATAGAAATGCCATTAAAAAGCAACAACCCCTCTCCCCACCCCTCTAATTGTTATACTGGCAAAAGTTTTACCAGCAAAAGTACACTTGCACTTCACCAGAAGGGTTTGCTGGTAGAGCTGCCCCTGTATAGCTCTACCGGCAAATCACTTCTAGCATAGACTAGGCCTCCGTTTCTTCTGGGTGGAGATTGGCAGCATTATTTCCCACAAACTGGCTTGGTATAATGTCTGCAATTGGGGCCTGATCCAAAGCTCACTGAAGTAAATATAAAGGCTCCCTGACTGACTTAAATGGGTGTTGAATCAGGCCATTTAATGACTGTTTGTCTAACTAGTATTTTTTTTTTTTAAACAAACTTCCAATGAGCGTATGCTACTGTTTTAATTTCAAATGGGACAAGGCAGGGTGTGGAAGCATGCCAGCTGAATGCTGATTTTACAAGCATAGTCCTGCAAGGAGGGTGGAGTACTTATTTGTGGTGTGGTCTTCATTGCTGTTTAAGCTAAAATTTTAAATAGTTTCAGTTTTTCTGTTGCTCTGCAACATGCTCATAAATCAAGTGAGCTGTTTTGCTGTTGGCTCATTAAAGTGTTGAAACAATAATGCAAAAGAGAGTTCACCACCAATTTTTAAACTACATTCAGCTCTCAAGAAGGTGGCAGTGGTGTCGAGATTTACAGCTCCTATTTTATGTTTTTAATTGGGAATTTACACAATAATTTGTGGCTACATGATTACGTTAAGATTATCTTATCAAAAGATCTAGGACAGTTGTTTGTGAAACCCTAGGGGCACATACCAACCTTCTTAGCTACCTAACCAACTGCTTTGCTCCACTGTTAAAAGAATGGGCCTTCAGAAGTGGTTTGATCTGCCTCTGAAAGGTTAAAGGTCAAATGACTCATAAATGAAGAAAGTGATTTAATCCTATGAACCTGTGCTGTTATTGTAAAACAATATTCACCAGTGATGGTACACTGTTGTATAAATGACAAACTGTGCAGTAATGGAGTTGTTATTACATCACTGAAATCCTCACCTGCACTACATTTATGGCTCCATAAACATAGGTTTATTTAACAGCTGTGGGAACACCTATGGCCATTTCGTGTTAAAGGTCAATAGTTCTAAATTTCAGTTTGCACATTAGTCTTCATGGTGGAGGTTCATAAAAATGCGATGACTAACATTAAGTGAGCAGAACATAACCGCCCCCACCCCCGCCCCGCCAAAAAAAGTAAGGGAATCATGCTAATACAACTATTTATGTCCTACCTTGTTTCTTTCAAGTGGCTAAAATGCTTATTTGGTTGCTTGAGTATTTCTCCAAAAACAAATGTATTTATGTCATATGGTGTCCTTATTATATCAAACTTGCAACCAGGTTACGTGGTAGTAACTGGTGGCAAAGTTAGGGTCAGTGTGGTTTAGCTTCCGAAACCAGAATATTTTTAATAGGATGCAGTCAACTGGAAATTAGTTAATTTCAAAACATGAGTTAAAGGTAGTTTCAAATGCAACACCTGCTCCTCTGTCCCCTTGCCAACATTTGTGATTTCACAAACATTTTCCTATTCTTTTAAATATTTGTCTTCCCAGTTGCTTGTGAAAGGACCATGCAAACAACAGGGCAAGTGACTGACTGAGCAGGGGAAATGGTGAAACTAACAAAGTGTTGTCACATGCTCAAAGTAAAGAAAACTGAAAAAAATAAAGAGAAGTAATATATTTCAGACAGAAGTGTTTCTAAGTCGATGGTGTTGATGCTACAAAAGCACGTTAGGCAGGTCCATAAAACAAATGTTACTTTATGATCATTTTTTTCAGGTTTTAGCACGTGAAAAGTTTCACATTTCATCTCTATTTGAAGAGTGAATTAGCTATTCAGTGGCATAACGAGACATCTCAATTTGGTTTTGTATGACATTGTTCTGTGTTCCTTTGCCTTGGCATTGTCAAGCTAATTCTGTACAGTAATATCACAATGTTCTTTTACATAGCTCCACCCATGTTATTGCTTCAGGTGTTGCACTGTTGCTCAGTGAATGTTAGCAGATTTCTAACAAATTTGCAACAACAATCTGGGCTACTGAAAGGATTATGACTAAACCAATAAATTATTATTGTCTGCTTTCCTCATACAATGGAGAGTAATAGACCGATCCAGTAGTCTTTACCAGCCTAAAAACTTTTTGGTTAAACTGGGTTTACTTACATTTCAGAAATACAATTATTCCATTAGATTTATCGATACATGTTAGTTAAAGATCAAGAGATAATTACAGTTTTTTGTACTTTTGGAACACAGATGAAATGAGATTAAAAACAAAAAGATATGAAGCAATAACGTAGCTGGTCTTAAGCAATGTCAAACATATCTTTCTTGTTTAACAGCATTGTGTGTATCTATCACCAATGGTCGTATAATTAACTATACTAATAATGGTTCTCTTTAGTCTTTTTATTACTATTATTACTGTGAACTTACTTAAGAGCAATACACTGTAATTAGCAATTGATCTGGTGATCATGTTGCCATAGGCAAATGTGAGATTGAGCATATTGTTTTAACCACACTAGCCTTAGTTACCAATCTAAATATTGTTGCTGACACCCAGGAGATACATGGAGCCAATGCATGAGCTGTGCACCGAGTGAAACACTGCAACAGCATCTTCCCAACTGAACATGGTAGCATTTAAACTGACCAATTACAAATGTTCAATACCAAGTGGACTGGTGACTCAGTGGAGACAACTGAGTTCCTTATACTCAGGTTGGCAGAAGCTGGGAACAGTTTAGATGTGACCCCTCCTCAATCTCAGCAGAGTTGTGAGGGCCACTTTGCTCTGAGAGCACCTCCTAGTGCCAGCAGGGGTGTATGGCATGCATGGTTGTTTCAGAAAAGTGGAGGGTTGTGTATGTACTGATGCAAATAGCTGGCAGTTAAAACTGGATGAGGTGAAAGTCTCAGGGCAACCAGTTATCCTGAGTGACTTTGGTCAAGATGAGTGGGTGAAGTAATTGCTGGGATAAAAAAGGGTTAAACATTTTAGGAGGAAAATTCAAGATTTGGTTACTCGGAAGAGCAAAGGCCACCATGAAATGTCATTCCCTCTAGTTTAGTATTTTGTGTTAAAACCATTTCTGTGCCTCTCTTTACTTAGACTCTCTATTTCCCTCATCATTAAATCCCCAAATTATACTCATTTACTACACAGTCTGTCCTTCAAATGTTAGTATTTGACAACCGGTACCACCCAGTGGCATCTCACCTACCACGTTTCTTTCTCTGTACTCAGAATAAGACACAAGAAACAAGAACTAACTGTGTGAATTTGGCGATGTTTTGGATTATTGGCAAATGTTTGTTTTCTAGTGGCAATCACTTTGTCCACCTCACACACACGGGTGGAGAACAGAACTGTGACTTCACATCGGAAGGAGCCAGGATGATGTTTTATAGCATCAGTGACATAATAGTATTTGCCCCCTTTTTTTTTCTCCTGTTAAAGGACAGGAAACTAATGTACAAACATTTGTTAAAAATAAAAAAAAGATAGTGTCTTCAATTCTCCAAACTATGGACATTCTGAGTTCTGTCTGAAACTGTCTCTCCTTCCAATTCACCCTAGTGTTCTCTACAGTAGCGTAGCCAGGTCCGGAGCACAGGGGGAGCGGCGCTATAAAAAGGCGCCTCCCCCTGTACTCACCTGGCAGCGCTCCGGGTCTTCGGCGGCACTTCGGTGGCGGGTCTTCGCTCACTCCGGGTCTTAGGTGGTACCCGCCACCGAAATGTCACCAAAGACCCGGAGCGCCGCTGGGCGAGTGCAAGAAGCGGCGCTTAAAAAGAAGCGGTGACATTTCGGCGGTGGGTACCACCTAAGACCCGGAGTGAGCGAGGACCCGCCACCGAAGTGCCGCCGAAGACCCGGAGCGCTGCCAGGTGAGTACAGGGGGAGGCGCCTTTTTATAGCGCCGCTCCCCCTGTGCTCCGGACCTGGCGACGCTACTGTAGAGAACACTAGGGTGAATTGGAAGGAGAGACAGTTTCAGACAGAACTCAGAATGTCCATAGTTTGGAGAATTGAAGACACTATCTTTTTTTTTATTTTTAACAAATGTTTGTATATTAGTTTCCTGTCCTTTTAGCTTTGCTAAAAAAAGGCTCCGTTTCCTTTTTAAGGCGCCACTTCTGCTCACAGGGGGAGCGATCTCTCCCCCTGCTCCCGCCCTGGCTACGCTACTGGTTCTCTATATGCTGAAACCTGGAAGAACAGAACATTAGGTACTGAGCTCAGACCGCTGCAGTACGTAGGCACTTTGGGGTGAACTTGTTTTATAAAATAATGCAGATTTCTGAATGTCTCACATAGCAAAATGATGTGGTTTTATGCCACCAGCATGGTTTTGCAGTGCTCTTAAAAACAGTATTTAGAAAAGGGCATTTAGCAACCAGATACGAAAGCTGGTTTGTAAAGAGGCCAAGAGACTGCAAGGGGACTAAGCCACTATAATGCTGCCAAGTAATATTAACCCAGTAAGTGAAAAAAGTACCTTTAAATGCTTTGTAATCACATAGAAGTGTAAAAGCTGAAGGCACAACTCAGGTTTTTGGGGGATATTGCTACTCAGAAATAGAATTAATACAAAATGGCAAAAATATTTTCCATCTAGCATGTGCAGCAGTCAAAACCTGCATAATTCCCACTACATAACAAAAACACCACCTTGTAAAAGAGTCTATATAAAGTTGAAGATCTGACACTTATGCGTTTCTGACTGATCTGTCTTAGCAATGCCCACCTCTCTTGAGCTGTGCAAATATAGCAAGAGGTAGGGCTCTGGTGAACCCAGTATTTACACACTATTTCAGTCTTGGAAGTAATTAATCTTCAACTGTATGAGCCTCTTTGTGATGTAAAGCCAGTGCTGACACTTTTGTGTAAACAAGAAGATTAGCATATTTACAAACTGGTAGATGTTACTTTGATCAGTTGATGCTTGCACTGAAAGGGCATGCTGGCATGTGGGTTCACTCTTCATGGGACAAAGACCTCTAATCCTTTTACACTTATTCTCAGATCCATATTTAGAATTCTGACTTGTATTTTCTATATCCACTTGAGCTCAGCTTTAGTTTGTTTAGCAATGTTCATCCTTTCTTTATGATCACTAGTGACTCATACCAGTTTGTTTTCTTAGCAAAGCCTGCAGTAAAATTCCATAGTAGCAAATGACCTGGGTGAAAACCCTTTAACTATAGATTTAATTATGAGGGCAAATTGGAACCACTCGCAGTCAGCTTTTTTGATGGCCTATATAAAAGTTGTCACTGTTTTTCCTTCTTGCTTTTCAGTAAGTGGCTTGCGTAGGTAGGGTTAGTGTGAAACTTAGGCAGCACTGAGGCCATTGCACAATGGTCTCCTTAGTTTTAATGTGCATTTATATTCATCTTGAGGACTCTGAAAGAAGCATCTCTAGGTTTTTGTGATTCTCCATCATAATATTATTGGTAAACTTTAAACCTTACACAATGCACTTTTAATGCAAACTATGCCCTGCAGGACCTATCTACACTAGAAATTGTATGGTGGCAGGGGATCATGGCAAGATAATGATCTGAACAGATTATAACAAGCTGGCTCTTCTCTGTTTAGATGGGACCAAACTTTGTTATGACCTTGTTACTGCATTACGTAAAATGGAAGAGTCCTGTAGCTTGTTATTCAGTGAGTAGGCCCATTAAAGCCAATGAGACTAATGTGTCAGAGGAAACGTTGGCAGGGTTGAGCCTTGGAGAGGTAACTTTACATAACACAGTTGGGTTCTGTCTATGTTGGCAAGATCAAGCATGTTATTATATGGTTACCTGAGAGGAGAATTTTGGAGTACAGAGGGACCCACAAATACCTTTGCGGGGGCATATGTGTACAGTAGATGGGACACCATAACCTTCTTTAGTTGTACATGCTTTCATTAATTAACTGTTTTAAGACCAAGGACATGACATATATCTGTATCTCACTGAGACCATAGAGACAAGTCTGCTAATATTTTGCACCTCTCCTCTTCTCCCACTCCATACACACACACACACACACACACACAGAGAAAAGATGGGGGCTGCCTTACCAATTCTAATGAGACAATTCAATTAAAGTGGGCTATTGTCAGCAGGAGGAAAAAATCACTTTTGTAGTGGTAATCAGGGTGGCTCATTTCAAATAGTTGTCAAGAAGGTGTGAGTCACAGTAGGGGGGAAAATTAGCATGGGGAAATAGTTTTTAGTTTGTGTAATGACCCATCCACTCCCAGTCTTTATTCAGGCCTAATTTGATGGTGTCCAGTTTTCAAATTAATTCCAGTTCTGCAGTTTCTCGTTGGAGTCTGTTTTTGAAGTTTTTTTGTTGAAGAATTGCCACTTTTAGGTCTGTTACTGAGTGACCAGGGAGGCGGAAGTGTTCTCCGACTGGTTTTTGAATGTTATAATTCTTGACATCTGATTTGTGTCCATTTATTCTTTTGCGTAGAGGAACCTATCCTTGCAACAAACTCCGTTGCCAACTCTGTCCATATATCTATTCAAGGGACACCATCATAGGACCTAATCACATCAGCCACACTATCAGGGGCTCGTTCACCTGCACATCTACCAATGTGATCATAGAATATCAGGGTTGGAAGGGACCTTAGGAGGTCATCTAGTCCAACACCCTGCTCAAAGCAGGACCAATCCCCAATTTTTGCCCCAGATCCCTAAATGGCCCCCTCAAGGATTGAACTCACAACCCTGGGTTTAGCAGGCCAATGCTCAAACCACTGAGCTATCCCTCCCCCCGACATATGCCATCATGTGCCAGCAATGCCCCTCTGCCATGTACATTGACCAAACCGGACAGTCTCAATGCAAAATGTTGCATTATGTAGCCTGTAGTTGCACAAATTAAAAGAGAAACTTCAGTGAGCCTAGCTTTCCCCCCTAAATCTAGAATATAAACAATGAACAAGGTCTATGTTATGATTTCTTGTGAAGCAAATGACAACAGGTGAAGTATTCAGAAAAGAAAATGATATACTTGTCTTACATTACTCACAGGGTGTCACACGTATGTTAGATCTATTACTGATTAAAACTCCTTTTAAGCTGATAATCAAAAAAAGCTTGACACTGCATTTAGCTCATTTCATTATTGGGATATCTTAAGAAGAACAACTTGTCTGTAAGCAGAAGTACAGGCATTTAATTTTCAAGATATTTTCATATCAAGGAAGTAACTGCTTACTGTTTTTATGTCTTAGAAGGAAAATAAAATTTAATTGAATAACATGGCTGAAATAATTGTTTGGTGAAATCCTGGCTCCAGTGAAGGCAATAAGAGTTTTACCATGGACTGCAGGGTGGCCGTGATTTCACCCATAGTGTCTCATATCGATCTTAATGGGAAAAAGTATAGTAATGTGGAATTTTGGAATCTCACTGCAACATCTATTGTTACCGATTTCAAATGGTGTAACTGTCTGTGCTTTTCTTTTTATTAACCGAAGAAGCATTTTAACAAGCTCCTGATGTTTTGTTCCATTTTTTCCCTCCCTTGGTATATTTCAAATCTGTAAGTACTTTACTAGAAGCATTCCACGGTGTTTTGAGGAGTAGATAACCCGAGATTCAGCTTTACATACATGTAGTTGATGTGTCAGAAATATATCTTAGATGTGCCAGTTTCATTCCCAATGTCATCCTTGACACGTGTTGTTGCTTCAGAGGGAGCTGTGAGCATTCAGCCCCTCTGAAAATTAGGCACCCAAAACCTGATGTGTTTTACAAGTGAACTTACAAGTAGTGCATACTTTTGAAAATTAGGTCCCAGAAGTAACACAGGCACGGATTATGGAAACTGCTTATTCCCATGCACAATTTTATGAAAATTAGTTTATCCCATTGCCTTCAGCTGTATTACTCCCGTGCTTAAAGTTTAAGTATGTACATGTTTGCAGGATCCAGGGTCAAAGCAAGGTAATGGAAGAACTGGGAATAGAACCCAGGTCTCCAGCTTGCTTAGCTTGTGCTATGTCACAATGGTGCTGTGCCATGCCATTCCGGCCTGAGCCACAACACAATACTTTACAGTTGGCATTGGCGACAATTCACCTAAGGAGTGAAGGATCAAGCCCTTTGTATTCCAGCCTGAATGCTGTGTACTACCGGAGCAAATGGACTGCATGCAGGGAACTTGCATGAAGGCAGAAGGACTCCTTCCCTTCAGTCTGCGGAGCTGGAATAGCTCTACCACAGCTGCTGCATTTCCCCTGTCCATTGGAGCTTTGGCTCGAGGATCTTAGTAGTCAGCCACCATTTCTAGGTGAGCGGAGGATCCGGATCCTCATTAGCCCTTACCATATACACAGTCAAACCACATTAATTACATCGTTTTGAAGCCCTTTCATGGCTGTAGAGCCATGGGCAGGACTGACCCCTTTTATGATCTCATAGGTCTTTTCATCTGACATTTTTAAGGACATAATCAGAGAGAAAACTTCATTCTAGAGAAATTTTCTATTTAGAAAAGGTGGGATACTAATTTTGTATGCACCAGAGCATTTTCTGTGAACATTGGGATGTGAAAACACTATTAAAATTATTATATTGGTGTATTTGGGGCTTTAAAATGGCACCTTCTTAATAAATCTGTCTACACCTGATTTATGCATTCCATTAGGATTTAGTGCTGATAGTTGTTCAGGGCAGTCTGAGCTGGTCTTTCAGGAGTTGCCTGAGCTTTATCAGTCTATTTTCATGTGGTCGTGTTTCACCCACCCCATGCTTTAAAATGTTTAGTACACAGAACACAAAGTTAGCCCCATGTTTGTTTTTACTGGTGGAACCTCTTTCCTTTCTTCAACATTCTCAAATGTTCCCTGGTTTAAGTAGAGTTATCTAAGGTAATCCACTCTTGCCCTTACCAGGGATATTCCACTTTGTTCATAAGCACATAACATAACTCTAGTCCCCAGTGATTTCATTGTGAAATTAAAACCCAGACACTCATCCAGATGTCTTAGAAGATAAGGGCAGGCCTAATCCCTATGTCACAGAGGACTTGAGGAGCAGGAATTCACCTATACATCATCACATCATTATTAGCCTGGACCATGGCAAGCCCAACACAAACATTTTCCACAGGGCTTGCATTCAGGCTTGGCAGCGTTAGGAAAATACCCTCTAGCAATGTGTTATTTTAGGCTGAAACAAAAGTAGACATGAATGGCAATAGAAACAGAGAAGTATTGTTTTTATTTTCCATGTGAACCCATAACTAGTCTTAAATGAAAACCCAACTAACTTAGATGTAAATACCAGCCCGTACAAATGAGCTATCAAATATCACCACACTTATTTTGCATTGGAATACTGATGCTTGTCTTAAGCAGCATGATGCACCACGGGAAGGACAATTTAGCTGGAAGAAGCTGAAAGCTTTATCTGATTAAAACTGATATGATGATTGATTTTGACAGAGGGATCACTTCCATTTCAAAAAGAGAGGAAACAAAAACATTGTGTATCTGTCATTAATGTGAGCCATGGCACTCAAATCAGAAACAAAACATGGTCCCATGACAGGCTCAAAGGCAAACGTTACCCCCGTTCCTGTAGCCCCACTGGCTTCAGAGCAGATTCTAAGCCTCTGCATTATCTCCACAATATGAGAAGTCTCCCCCACAAAATGCTGCCATGTTTGAAATGAGTGGAACGGATGAAAATGGAATGTGGGACAGTGGTTAGATAGAGGCCTGGGAATAAAAATATGTGGTTCCTGCTCCAAGCTCTCTCATGGACGTAAGATTTTAAGCAATACCCAGGCACAGGGAAGGTGTTGTAGTTGAAGTATTGAAAAGGGATTTGGATGCTCTGGATTTGATTCCTGACCCTGCCACATAGATCTCCTGTGTGATCTTGGGCATGTTACATAGGGTGAAATCCACACACATGCAGCAGGCTAACAAAAGACCTATTTGGCATTTGAGTCCTCTAAATAGAGCTTATGGGCCATTCAAGTGGCCTTTTTCTGGCCCTCTAAATAGGGACGCACTTCACTTTGTGTGCCTCAATGCTTCCCTCTCTGAAGTGGGGATAATGCTTCCCTGTAGCACGGGGGAGTTGTGAGGATCAATATAGTAACAGAATAGTAATGGAGGTTTCTAGTGATGGAGGGGGCTTTGAATAAGCACCAGAAAATTTACCGAGTTATATGAATTATCTGGACCTCTTGAGTGAGAGAAACTGGGATGGAAATTTCTCAGGGAAACTAAGAATAAGTTTTTTTTATTAGGTGTTGGTATTCCTTGCTTCTGGTCCAGCTAGAAACCAATAAAGAATGTGTTTTCTTATATCCCAGCACTTTGGGAAGCAGGGGGCAGGAAAGTGCGGGATTTTTTTTTATTATTATAAGCCAAAATATGTTTGATTTGAGTTTGATTTCCATTTTGGGAAGAGATCTGTCAGAACCAGTTTGCTCATCCTTTGTAGAAAGCAAAGACCCACGCTTAAATTGGAACCTGTTTGCGTCTAATGCAATGGAGAAGCAGTTCAGCACCAGTTCATCTGTGTGACAATATGACCCCCGAAAGCCTGCCACAGTCAGAGAGACCTGTGTTGATCTGCTCAATAAGTGCTGGTCACTGCTTTGGGGCAGCTTTGATTTACATGCCTAGATTTTGCAGTTTTAGAAGAGAATCTGGGCTACTCCTAGGGTTGCCAACTTTCTACTCGCACAAAACCAAACACCATTACCTCCCTACCTCGCCCCTCCTATGAGGCCCCACTCCTTCTCTGAGGCCCCACCCCCTTTCACCATAGGCGCTGACTTCCGGTGGCGCCGGTGGGGGCTGACGCCGAGCGTCAGGGGCAGGGCCCCGCCCCCGACACCGGGTGACGCGGCGGGGCCCCGCCCCCGACGCCGACGCAACGTCGCCCAGCGTCGGGGGCGGGGCCCCGCAATGTCTCCCGGTGCTGAGGTGAGCGTGCCACGGGTCCCGGGACTGGCGGGGAGCTGGGTGCGGGCCCCGGGAATGGCGGGGAGCTGCCGGTGGGTGCTCTGCATCCACCAATTTTTCCCCGTGGGCGCTCCAGCCCCAGAGCGCCCACGGAGTCGGCGCCTATTCCTTTCACTCTATCCCCCCTCCATCGCTCGCTCTCCCCATCCTCACTCACTCATTTTCACAGGGCTGGGGCAGGGGTTTGGGGTGCGGAGGGGTGTGTGTGTGTGAGGACTCCAGCTGGGTGTGCAGGCTCTGGTGTGAGGCCAGGGATGAGGGATTTGGGGTGTAGGAGGGTGCTCTAGGCTGGTACCAAGGGGTCTGGGGGGGAGGGGGATCAGGGCTGGGGCAGGGGGTTGGGGTGTGGGGGGGAGGGCTCCATCTGGGGGCACAGGTTCTGGTGTGGGGCCAGGGATGAGGGGTTTGGAGTGTAGGAGGGGGCTCTGGTCTGGGGCTGAGGGGGTTGGAGTGTGGGAGGAGGTTCTAGGCTAGGGCTGGGGGGTTTGGAGTGTGGGGTGTGTGAGAGAGCTCTGGCTGGGGGTGCAGACTCTGGGGTGGGGCTGGGGATGAGAGGTTTGGGGTTTAGAAGAGTGCTCCGGGCTGGTACCAAGGGGTTCGGAGGACAGGAGAGGGCTCTGGGCTGGGGCAGGAGGTCGAGGGTGTGGGAGGGGGGTCAGGGGTGCAGGATTCTGGCGGTGCTTACCTCAAGCAGCTCCCGGAAGCAGCGGCATGTTCCCGCTCCGACTCCTATGCAGAGGCGCAGCCAGGAGGCTCTGTGGGCTGCTCTGCTGCAGGTGCCGCCCCTGCAGCTCCCATTGGCTGTAGTTCCTGGCTCCCTGGCTGCCCCTACGCGTAGGAGCCAGAGATGGGACATGCCACTGCTTCCAGGAGCCGCACAGAGCCACGGCAGGCAGGGAGCCTGCCTTATCCCTCTGTGCTGCCAACCGGACTTTTAACAGCCCAGAGATGCTGACCGGAGTCCCCAGGGTCCCTTTTTAACCAAGCGTTCCGGCTGAAAACTGGACACCTGGCAACCCTAGCTACTTCCTGTCCTTTTCCGTTTAAGAATTACTTCCCCCATGAGTATGAACTATACTTACTAAGGGCTTGTCTATGCTTGAAACACTACAATGGCAAAGCTGCAGCTGTGCTGCTGTTGTGCTTCAGTGTAGACAATACCTGTGCCAAACGGGAGGGATTCTTCCATCAGCATAGATAATCCACCTCCGCAAGAGCCGTAGCTAGATTGCCAGAAGAATTCTTCCATTGGCCTAGCACTGTTTACACCAAGGGTTAGGTAGGCTTAACCTCACCCCTGACTGACATAGTTGGGCCTACCTAACTGGTTAGTGTAGATCTAGCCAAAGGGAGAGTGCAAGAGTGGGATAATCTGAATGCGAGAGCTGTATAATGACATTTTTGTGCACAGGTGAATTTTTAGACTCTTTGGACTCCTGTCCACAACTGGAACAAGTGACACAGTGGATTTTGTTTAAATAAAGTTCACCATTCTAGCCAACGTACTGACATGGCCCCCATTACTACTGGATCTGGGAGCCTCACAACCTTCAATGCAATTACTATGGCAACATCCATGCTTCAGATGGGGAACTGAGGTACAAAGCAACATACCCAAGCTCATTCAGGAAGCCTGTGGTGGAGAAGAAAATTGAACCCAGGTCTCCTAAGACCTAAGCTGATGCTCTAACTACTGAACTGTCTCTCTTCCCATTCAACAGTAGAAGCAAAGAGGCAGCAAGAATTGGCAGAAAGCCTTAAAATGGTTTCCCCAGTAACAGAGTAACAAACACTGCTCCACCGAACCACCACAAGAGCAGTTTCAAATCTATTCATACCACTTTAACGGAGATGAAGCTTCTGGGGATAGTATAATGCTTATGGCATGATCCTAAAAGGTGCCGACCCCTCTTTGGGAGTGGGAAGCACCCTGACCTCTCATTTCAGTGTTGCAGGAAGTTCCCAGTAGTACTTTCAGGCCCGGAGGAGTGTGGCTTTGGATGTAGGCTGTTGAAGTGGCTAATGGCCCCAATCCTATATACAACCAATCCACAAGCAGGCACAGACATTGATACTGGAAGAACTCTCTGACTGAGCAGCTTTCCATGAGGAGAAAGAGGAAGGAGCACAGAACACAGTGCTGGGATAGTCAAAGGATGACTGAAAAATCTCATCTCCTTGCCTAATCTGGAATTCTAATGGAGGCATTAGGATGACATATTACACGCTGTCCTTCTTAAGACAGGGTAAAGATAAAAGCCCATCTGCCATGGCATCAAAATACACTTCCCCTAATACCTTACCCACCCTTAATTCCAATGGAGTTAAAACAGAATAAATTTGAGCCAATATATTTGGAATGCATGGTTACTTCCTGGCATATTGGAAATCTTTGCAGTTGTAACTTTTCTGCCACTTGTCATTCTATTGGTAGAAACAGGCTTTTACTTGTCGTGATTATTGCTCTAATTCATTGCTGTAAATTGAGGCTTCTTCTAACTTCTTTAAACTTTTATAAAACCTTTTAATGCCTCATGCTTTGTGTGGAAAATCTGAGAGCTCACAGTTAAGATTAGCGTGGAGCACAAGCAGGATTGTTCACCCATTATACTGCAAAACTGAGAGGTATGTTTTCGTTAATGAAATTATGCCATGTTCTTCCTGTGTTCCTCCACTCTATGATTACGTACCCTCAGATGTCTGAAATAGAACTGTGACTTGAGCAGTTTCATCTCACAAGTGCTAGTTCAGCAGTTTGCACGATTGCCTTCAGACTGTGTGCGTATGTACATACATGGGGAGCTATGGGGTAGAAGGGAGGAGAAGAGGGAATAAGCATTGCTGAAAGTGTAGCCATATTTCTACATTCCTAATATGTATGCATGCTATTCAATACATACATGCTATTCAATAAGGCTTTTGTTTGTAGAAGTTTTCAGAAGGTTTAAAACAATGCTTTAAGAAAAAGCATATATATAAAAATAATGTATACAAAAACATAATACACCCTGTGACAAAGTTCCTCCTTTACCTCGGTGGGTCTGCGCTTATTGGCGGATTCTGCTTGCCTCAGAGATCTTCCCCTCTAGTAGAATCCACAGTCCAGGTTAACTCCTCCTGTGTCTGATCAGGAGTTGGGAGTTTTTTGGGGGGGAACCCGGGCCCGCCCTCTACTATGGGTTCCAGCCCAGGGCCCTGTGGATTGCAGCTGTTTAGAGTGCCTCCTGAAACAACTGCGCGACAGCTACAACTCCCTGGGCTACTTCCCCATGGACTCCTCCCAACACCTTCTTTATCCTCACCACAGGATCTTCCAGCAGTACGCCCTCTTACTCTCAGCTCCTAGTGCCTCTTGCTCCCAGCTCCTCACACGCAACCTCCTTCCACAGCTCCTGACATGTGCCCCTCACTGACTCACTGGGAGGCTTTTAACTAGTTTCAGCCAGCCCCTGATTGGCTGCAGGTATCTCAATTAACCTCCCTGCCTTCTGGAAAGTTCTTAATTGGCCCCAGGTGTCTTGATTAACCTGGAGCAACTGCCATAAGGTATCAGGGATTTGTTTAGCCTGGGGCTAACATACTGGTTCCTTACCACTTTCCTATAGCCCCCTGGCCTTGCCCCGTCACAACCCCCCTTCATTAAAATTTCCACCACTCACCCTAAATATCAATTTACAAACACAAAAGACTAGATTATGTAAAGTCAGTACATTTATGAATGTTCCACATCTGTATATGCCTCACCTTCCAAACCATTCACATCCCATGGAGAAAAAATGATTGGAAGGGAGTTTGACAAAAACAAAACAAAAAAACCCACACCATAATTATTAAGCATTCAGCATCATCATTCAATCTTATACTCTAGAGAAACTATTTTGTAAAAACTCTTTAAAAAAATCAAGGCTAAATATTGCCATTGTAATAATCCATTTGTGTCAATGTACAAAGCTGTGAAGAGCTGAGTACTAAATCATATTAACAGATTTTCAGAATTATTCTTGAAATGTTGTGATTGGCAAAAGACTATTGCAGCAGTGCACCACATTTGATGATTGAAGGGAACAAAAATTGATCTGCAGAAATAGCTCAAAGGAGCCAGATGGCAAGGTGTTCAACCCATGTCCAGTTCCATCAATGATAGATTCAGCATGCAATTTATATCACTGTATAGAATGGACGTGTCCTATAACAGAGTTTCACACAGCTCGAACGCCTGGGGAAAGGATGTTTTTAAAGCAGAGAGTTCTTAAATATCTCCTAATCTGTACCCCTAGGTTGTTGACATTCTGAATTCCTCTTGGGGAAAATAGAAAAACAGATTTATTTTTTAAAACTCCATAAATCAACTTCCTTTCTAATAGCTGATGTTTGATAATTGCTTCCCTTTTACAAATATTGCCACAAAGCATCTCAAGCAATTGAATATATACGTCTTATGCAAGTAGGGTTGCTTATAAGTCAATACATTTAACTAAAGAAAACCTAGCATTTCCTCACCCGACCAAGGTTCTCAAAAACAGGAATCTAAAGTTAAGCTCCTGAAGTCCATAGCTGAACTGCTGAATAAGCCATGAGCACCCACTGACTGCAATGGAACTGCCAGCTGCTCAACATTTTGGAAAAAATCAGGCCACTTATTTAGGAACCTAAAGTTAAAGTTCAGTTAATAGATTCCAAGGCCAGAACGGGCCACTGTGGTCATCTAGTCTGACCTCCTGTATAACACAGGAGAGAGAGCTTCCCAAAACAATTCCCGCAGCAGATCTTTTCGAAAAACATCCGATCTTGATTTAAAAGTTGTTAGTGAAGGCCATGACCCTTGGTAAATTGTTCCAGTGGTTAATTACTCTTGCTGTTAAAAAGGTATGCCTTATTTCCAGTCTGAATTTGTCTAGCTTCAACTCTCACCCATTGGATCGTGTTATATCTTTCTCTACTAGACTGAAGAGCCCATTAGTAAATATTTGTTCCCCTTGTAATTACTTAGAGACTGTAATCAAATCACCCCTTAACCGGTCTTTGTTAAGCTAAATAGATTGAGCTCCTTCAGTCTGTCACTCCAAGGCATGTTTTCTAATTCTTTAATCATTCTCGTGGCTCTTTAATGAACCCTCTCCAATTTATCAACATGCTTCTTGAATTGTGGGCACCAGAACAGGACGCAGTATTCCTGCAGTGGTCTTACCAGTGCCAAATACAGAGGTAAAATAACCCTCTCTACTTGAAGTTCTTGGCCTGTCTACCAAAAGAAGAAGGGCCATAGAAATGTCCATAGTAAAAATCATTTTTAAAACGTGGTATTTTTAAACTGAAAATGAAAAATATTTTTGATAGAAGGAGAACACATTCACGCCTGATGGCCATGCCATCTGTGTAATTAGAGACTTAAAGTGTATTAGTCACCCGGGGAATTGCATTAGCCAGATAGTCATTTGTAGTAAACTCCTAAAGCAGAATATAGTGTATTTAGAGTAGGTATTGGGAAAATCTCCAGGAGTTGTAGGCATACCTTAATGACCATACAGTAGAAAAAAATCCAGCAAATATTTCATGAAACAATTTCAGCACGACATGAATCAATGCATTCCACAGACCATCCATCTGACATGACACTGTAACATGAGAAACACTATCTTGTGTACATTGCCTGTAGTGAAGGCTTTGAATTTTGGGCATTATCTCACCAAGGGATCTTAATGATAAAGGTTCTGCCTTAAGACTCCTTGGACCAAATTCATCCAAGGCTTAAGCAAAGCCAACTCTTATTGGCAGTATGGGTGAAATGCTGGCTTTATTGAAGTCAGTGGGATTTTTTGCCATTGACTTCAACTGAGTCATGATTGCACCCTAAGATTCTATAGCACATGGGCTTGCAAAGATGCACAACTGGAGTGGGAGCACTGAATTCACGTGAAACTCAGCAGCTTATGAGAACTGTCATACAAGCTTCAGGATAGGACCGATAATTTTGAGGGAAGGAGGACTCCAAATAATCATTTACTAAGGCATCAAGACAGTGTAGTGCCAAGTCTAAGAAGATGTGGGTTGCATGGCAAAGGTGTTTTACGAAGTGAGCCATGAATTTATGTCTTGTATTTTTACTTATGGTTTGAGTTTGTGTTTATGCCTTTTTGCATATATTTTATGAAAGAACTTAGATAATTTTGCAGTTATATACACGGAATTATCTGCAAGGTAGCAATAATATCTAGCTCTTGTACACCGCTTTTCATCAGTGATCTCATTGCTTTACACTAACGTTATCCCCATTTTACAGGTGGGGAAACTGAGGAAAAGAGGTGAGACTTGCCCAAGGTGAGCAGGGCCAGTGGCAGAGTGGGAATAAGACACAGCTCTCCTGGGTCCCAGTCCAGTATTTTATCCACTAAGCCACATTGCCACCCTACGAGAGTTCATTGTTATTTTGTGCTTCTCCCTGTTGTTTCGTCATATTTACATGTTATTCCTTGTCTTATACTCAGATTTTACTTTTCTGAGGGCAGGGACCATCTTTTTCTTATGTTTGTACAGTGCCTTGCACAGCGAGTGCGACTTGCACTCCATATGCTTTATGGAAATATGCTTATGAATATGACATTACTGGATATGCATTACACTAAATACCTTTTGTATGGTGTCATTAGAAAGCTTGTAATCTACTAAGTGTGTTCATCCTATTTGTTTGCATGTATTATTTCTATAGGTGGAGTTAGGAGAATAAGATATAAACTTGTATCACTGATGTAAACATATTAAGTGGAGGCCATTAAGGGTGCTCCAGACACAATCAGTGGTAAATGGCCTTAATTACTTGAAAGCCTTCCTGTGTATGTGTGGGCCAGCCCATGGGGAATGGAGACTAGGGGTCTTACAATGACATGCGACCATGTCACTTGATAATGAAATCCATCTTAAACCTGGTACTTTTCCATTTAGAAGGCGGGGTGGGAAGCCAGAGAGAAAAAAAGATTCCCATCTTGTGCCAAAGCTCTAAAAAGGGGGTGGAGCAGGACAAAGGGTGGCCAGTCATGAGAAAACCCAGGCTTACCACCTGAGATGTCTGCTGGAGTTCAAGTACTGTACCAGGGGAAAGGATTGTGCCCAGACTAGGAAGGAGTCTAGTCTGTGAAAGAATCTTATTGGAACATCTCTGAGGGTAAGATATTACCTGTAATCTGTTCCTTAATGTATTAGGATTAGACTTGCGTGTTTTTGCTTTATTTTGCTTGGTGACTTACTTTGTTCTGTCTGTTATTACTTGGAACCACTTAAATCCTACTTTTTATACTTAATAAAATCAATTTTGTTTATTAGTAAACCCAGAGTAAGTGATCAATACCTGAGGGAGCAAACAGCTGTGCATCTCTATCAGTGTTATAGAGGGCGGACAATTTATGAATTTACCTTGTATAAGATTTATACAGAGTATAAAGATTTATTTGGGGTTTGGATCCCATTGGGAGCTGGGTGTCTGGGTGCTGGAGGCAAGTAACCTGCTGAGCTGTTTTCAGTTTAGTCTGCAGCTTTGGGGGCATGGACCGGACCCTGGGTCTGTGTTGCAGCAGGCTAGTGTGTCTAGCTCAACAAGACAGGGTTCTGGAGTCCCAAGATGGCATGGAAAACGAGCTCAAAGGTAATTCCAGCACATCAGGCGACAGTCGCAGGGGAATCTCTGTGACCGAACCTGTCACAGAGAGGTCCTAACTTTTAGGTGCCACTTCAATGTAACAGGAATGGGCTCACTTCCGGTTTATGCCTTATGTTCCTAAAGCTCATGCATCAGGGTTTCACACAGCCATGGAAGAGGCCAGGAAGGGGTTTGCTGCCCCATATATTTGGGGAGTTTTTTTTTTTTTTTTAAACATCTCCTTCATTCGAAACATCAGAGATGGCCATGGCTGCAAATGGAACATTGGGCAGGATGTGCCAGAGCCCTGAGGAAGCATCCAGCATTCTCTGTCTATCAAGTGTTTCTGGCTGGTTCTTATAGACTCATAGACTTTAAGGTCAGAAGGGACCATTATGATCTAGTCCGACCTCCTGCACAATGCAGGCCACAGAATCTCACCCACCCACTCCTGCAATAATCCTCTCCCCTATGTCTCAGCTATTGAAGTCCTCAAATCATGGTTTAAAGACTTCAAGGTGCAGAGAATCCTCCAGCAAGTGACCCGTTCCCCATGCTGCAGAGGAAGGCGAAAAACCTCCAGGGCCTCTGCCAATCTACCCTGGAGGAAAATTCCTTCCCGACCCCAAATATGGCGATCAGCTGAACCCTGAGCATGTGGGCAAGACTCACCAGCCAGACACCCAGGAAAAAACTCTCTGTAGTAACTTCTAACATCCCATCACCGGTCATTGGGCCTATTTACCACTGATAGTCAAAGGTTAATTAATTGCCAAGATCACGTTATCCCATCGAACCATCCCCTCCATAAACTTATCAAGCTTAATCTTGAAGCCAGATAGGTCTTATGCCCCCACTGCTTCCCATGGAAGGCTGTTCCAGAACTTCACTCCTCTGATGGTTAGAAACCTTCGTCTAATTTCAAGTCTAAACTTCCTGATGGCCAGTTTATATCCATTTGTTCTTTTGTCCACATTGGTACTGAGCTTAAATAATTCCTCTCCCTCCCTGATATTTATCCCTCTGATATATTTAAAGAGAGCAATCATATCTCCCCTCAGCCTTCTTTTGGTTAAGGTAAACAAACTAAGCTCCTTGAGTCTCCTTTCATACGACAGGTTTTCCATTCCACGGATCATCCTAGTGGCCCTTCTTTGTACCTGTTCCAGTTTGAATTAATCCTTCTTAAACATGGGAGACCAGAACTGCACACAGTATTCCAAATGAGGTCTCACCAATGCCTTGTATAACGGTACTAACACCTCCTTATCTCTATCTTGCTCACATGCTCAGGATCTAACTGACTGCCATAGGTGGGGCTAGGAAGAGATTTTCTCCCAGGCAGTGACCTTAAGGGGTTTTCACCTTCCTCAGCAGCGTGTCAGTGTGGGTCACTTGCCAGGATGATCTAGGAATATTTCATGTAATCATTTCCCTACCATTGCAGGGGCCTCGAGTACTGGTGCACCTTGGTCCCTCCTATTCTCTGCTTTGCCTGGGGCACATAACTGTCCATTCTCCTGAGGAATGTAATTCTTTGGTCTCATTTTGGTTGCTGGGTTTAGTGTGTGTGTGTGGCACTGGTGGCCTGTGATACACAGGAGGTCAGAGTAGATAATTGGGTGGTCCCTTCTAGCCTTTAACTCTATAACATAAATACTTATTCTAAGATAGTAATGCATATGAAAAGCGTATCCTTTTTATTTCTCTTCTTTCTGAATTAATATTAACAACTATACCCAACTATCAGAATAAGGAGCCAGCATAGGTAAAGTACACAGACATTGGTGGGTAAGTTTTCAAACCAGCATCTGCACAAACCTAGTTAACATCTTTTTTCCACTTCTGTCTCCTGGATTCTGTTGCAAAGGTGTGTGCCCCTTTCTGCTCACTTTTATATGCGTTAGGCTGGCTGAATTTAAAAATCCCAGGGCACTTAAAAGAAGAAAAAAAAAGAAAAGAAAAGAGAACAACACTCGTGTCCTGGCCAACGTTCCCCCTCAATAAAAACAGGTTTTGATGTTTTAAAAGCTTTGGGAAAGCTACTGCTGGGCCAATAATGGCCGCTGTGTTTCGTTTCCAGAGTGAAATTCTCCTCTCAATTACACCGTGACTCCCGTGAAATGAACAGAGTAGCACCAGTGTAAGAGACTAGAATTTGTCTCTCTCTATTTTAAAGTATCTAACACATCTCTTTGTAAAGCCTGATGGCTGAAATGGAGAAGTCTTGCTATATCTTTCTATGCCTGTTGAAATGAAGAAAGGAAATGTAATAATATGCACAGGGCCCTAAGGTTTCAGTAAAATAATATAGATTGATGTGCATAAGAGAACATAGCATTCATGATTATAAATGGAAGGCAAAAAGACAGCAAAGGACCAGTGTTCTTAAGGATCTGTCTACTCGGCAGATTTTATCACCAAAGCACTAGTTAAAAGGCATGTTTCATTTCTTTTGGTGATACTTACTGTGTCAGTAGGGAAACAGACACAGAGCAGACCACAGGTTAGGTAATAACAGGAGCATGTTTATTTAGAAACCACTCAGGGTATGTCTTTACTGCTGAGATTGGCACCCTTGGTCTCAGTACTCAGGTTAGCATAGCCCAGGTCTGAGCAGACATGCTGCAAAGCCAGACCTAAGTTATTCTGAAATCACTGGTGTTGCACTCCCCTGTGTATGGTGCTAGGACTTCTGGGATCTATCCCATGGTTCTTTGTGCCACAGTAAGCTGTGCTGCTCTAGGATTGTTTCCCATTGAATTGTGGGAGAACTAGTCTGTCTTTCTGGGCACAAATTGCAAGAAGGCATTAGAGGACTATCAGTCAGCATTTGAGTGATTTAGCCTGAGTTCTCATTGCAAAGTGGGTGGCTTACGAGCCTGAGTGAAAGCACAAGCTGGGCTCTAACCAACACCCCCAGCTGTGAAAGCACCACCAAGCTCAGGTGAGAGGGTTGCGTTTGCAGAGGGGAGGAGGGTTAAGGTAACACCCAAGTAACAGCCTGGGCTAACTCTGCAGTGAAAACAAATTTCAGAGAGAAGGTGACTTCTTGCCTAGCTGACAGCTGCCCAGAAGGAACAATCTATATTTTCAGAGCTAGGGGAAGGGCACACAAAAAAGCCACACAGCAATCAGGCTTTAGAAGAACAGACACTCAAGGAATATACCACCCAACCATGACAGTAGTCCTCTTATATGACATACCCCTGGCAAGATCCAAAGCCCACTAAAGTCAAAAGGAGTCTCTCTGTAGACTTCAGTGGGCATCAGGCCCAATGTGCATTTCCAACATTGTCATTACCGCCTTCATAATTCCATTTAGTCTCCTCTCACCGTGTTGTCAAGTTCTGTGATTTTAATTGAAAGTCTCATAATGTTTGGACTCCTGGAGTTATGTGACTATGTGACAAATTCAGCTCCCATTTTTAAAAAATAAGTGAGTTTGTTGCCTTCACGTTACAAATAAAAGCTTGAAAACGTGAACCTTTCAAGGCTAACCCCCACACCAAAAAGGCAAATAAAAATATGGTATTTGTTTTATTTTAGAGTGTCATGGTTTTCTGGGGCCTGACTCATGATTGTTGAACATGTGGGGTTGGCACATGGTTCTCTGCATATAATGTATTTACCCCAAGGTATTCTTGTGCCTCTCTGAGGTGAGCATGAGAAATGTGGCCCCATTTGGTGTGTTTGTGCAGTTAGCAGTAAGTGGACTGAAGGAGGCAAGTGTGCACGTTTATCAATCAGTGTTTTTAATTTTCTCTCTTCTCTGCCTCAGTCTTTTACACTTCTGCTTCTTGCTTGGTTATTCTTTTTAAACACACACTTACTACGGAGTATATTTATTTTTTTAAAGCTCTCCTACTGGTAGACCCTGTAGATGCATACAAATTAAAAAAAAAATCATATCCCATTGGCAACTGCCCAATAGCACTGGTTGCCCGTGCATTGTGACAGTGCTGATGTGGTGGATGCAAAGGGAAATAATAAGATGAATGGAATAATTGCTCATATCTCCTCCCACTTCATGAACATGCTGTTGCACATTCTTTGTTCTATTCAACTTGGCATTATACTGCATACTTCCTGCTAAAAAACAAGGAAAGAGCTCCTTTTAAACATGTGTTTTTTTTTAAAAAATTCATCCTACAAAATTCTCCTGGAAATGAATGACTGGTTGGAGGTAACAGTACAAAACTCAGTTTAAGCCCATCAACTCCTCCTACATGATCATTCAACTCCACAAAATGCCATGGGCCATGATAGCTATTGTTTAATTAAACATTAGTTTCTTCACATGATAAAGGTATGTACTGTATACTGAACTCTGGCCAATGCTTCTAAGCTTGAGTTTAACTGTACATGTACACGCACACCATCCCCCAGCCCACCCAAGCTTTTTAAAATCTCTCTCCTTTCATAGATTCCTTAAGAAAAAAACCCTATCTTCAATGAGATATGGTATGACGGTAACATTGTTAGATGGAGCTTTGAGACATTTTCTTTGTGTTACACAGATGCTATGGAGGTAACAATAAATACATGGCACCAAAGAACTGCATGCAAAAAGATATAAGATAACTTTGTGGTGTGTGATATGCTAGAACTTCTCTGACCGCCAGAGCCATATTTTAAAATAGGCTCCTGAAAGTGTACCATGAAAACTTACAAGTGCACACACTTGTGTAAAGAGTACAAATGGGTGCTAACTTTGGCAGTTTCCTGGTTTGCATTCATGAGTCTGGGTCTGCACAAGCATAAACCTGTTTGGCCACAGAGTGCTGAGTTTTGCTAAAGGAAATGGAAGTGTTCACATATGTAGATCAGTTTTCTCTAAAGCAATATATTTAGAAGAAGCTATGGAAGTGAGAGTAAAAGATGGAAGAGACCAAGAGAAAGGGATCAAGAAAGGTTATCTTTCCCCCCATTCGCCTCTATTTCGTTCCATTTCCCTGTCAGAAAGAGGGGAGATGAAAGTAAGCAATATCACTTTACTTAAGGTTGGTAGTTGACTTCAGGCTGACAGTCTGGGATAGGGTAGGTGCCTGCTTGTCCTTTCTCCCCAATTTGAGCAATTCTCTATGTAGGAAAAGCCTCTGTGTATGCTAGTTCTTTCTCCCCGCTGTTAAAAAATGTCGAGGAAATTGACCAGTTTTTTTCCAGCTTGCCTTAGAGTTTTCTGGAATTTTTGCCACTGTACATTTATTTAAAGTAACCTTATATATTCGAAAACATGCTGACCTTTGGTTGCTCCTGATCTGCAATGGGGTAAGGAAGATCAGAATCAGCCCCGAGACTTTATTTTGCTTGCAATCATTTTTACACATTTGCACCCAGGAAGTCGACTTTGCCAGCATCAGATGACAGGATAGTAAACTGCAGCACATGCACTCCCATCATCCCAGCTAGAGAGAAAGTTCTGATCTAGACTGATATAAGCATCATGATCTATTGACAATCGCCTCCAAGTTCACAGGGCAATCTGTTTTTAAATTAAGGTAGCTATAGTATAAATATTTTATTTTTTTGACTGCCGTTATATTTTGCCTGGTGTTAATCAGACACTGTTACAGTTTTGTGGCTGTGTCACTGACAGTTAATGAACTTAAACAGCCGGTGAGGTGTGTCACAAGCCAAAACCTCTTCTGCTTATTCACAGTGGCATTAATTTTATATATATATATATATATAAAACAATGGTTCATTAGTATACCTGTGCTTTGAACTACTTTGCAAAGCTACTATTAACCACTTACCTAAGAAGTTAGAAAACAGGGACTTGAGCTTTCAGAGCCTTACTCATAAGAGTAGCCCCACTGACTTCAGTGGAACCATCCACTTGGTTAAAGATTTGGAGGATATACAACTCTGGAAACATTGTGTATAGAACTCTGGAAACATTTCTCACATTCTCTGCCATCCAGTATATTAAAATATGCTTTGTAATTGTCATCATTACATATCTTATATTAAAACAGTTATTTTAGTATGCAACTTAGGGCATTATGCATTAACTATCATTTATTATTTAATCCTCCCACAAAGTGGCTACAGCAAAAGGAATTAACATTTTTGTTGGCTCTCTCAGTTTCATAATAAACATATTTTTATTTGAGCAAGATGTGTGTACCATGAAAATATTTCAAGGAAAAATAAATTATTCAGATGGACAGCTTTGTTGTATATTATGCTGGGCATTTTTTCTTAGATGTAATTTATATCAGTATCATTTGTTATAACTGATAAAATACTAAAAGCTTTTTAAAAAGCTAAAAAGATTTACTTTTTTTATTGTCTAGACTTTATGTAAGCCATTGCTAATTAATACTGCCCTTCCTGGTGGCTTTGTAGAAGGCATAATTCAAACAAACCAATTATAAATGATTTTTCAGTGTAAACTTTTAACAATGTAGCGCCTAAGGGTTTGCTGAACATAAGAGTACAATTTAGAAAACTTAAGGTTTAACTAAGGTCAGGGATATCTCAGGCATTGATGGATGTAGATGCAAAAAAGTGTCCAACTTTGGAAAGACAATCTTTCCTTCAAGACTAAACAAAATGCTAGCAGTGGTGATAAACAGATACAAAAATATACATGAAAGAAAGAGTCAGAAGGATATTTTGAGGTTCTGCCAAGCAAAATACAACCTAAAAAAAGAAGCAACTCTTAATGCCATATGATTTTTATACCCATTTCTTTAGCAGAGTCAGCTGAGGCTCAAGGATGCCAAACATCCTCCCGGAGTCATACCTGGTCTTGGTTTTATTCCTGAACCCTGAACCTTCCCCGCCTGCTTTTTCTCCAGATACTAATGCACAAGTCCTAGGTCTTTAGCCTCCTCTTCAATCCCCATTGAAAGCAGGTGCAGCAAGACTGGGCACCAGAAAACTTCATTCAGTTGGCCGCATTTCAGTTGTGGGTTCAGTGAAACCCAGCATTGACTCACTATTTTATCAAAGTAGTTATAAAGTTTTCCCCCTATAAAATTTACCTCATATGTAATAACTAGCAAATCCAGTCTTGTTGACAAATGAAGAGCTTATTTATATAGTGCCTAGCAAAGTGAGGCCCCAGTCTCCAACTGGAGCCTGTGGAGAGAAATTGAAGCCTGTAAGAGAAATAAATAACAATTATCTTAGTTGTTATAGAAACATCTGTTTATGTACTTCTGCTATTGTAGTTATTTTTTCTTTCCTCAAAGCGATGTGGCTCCAGTGATGAAGTCTCCACCCGGCTCCCTTGAGACATTTAATTACGTTAATGGGGTGATCAATTATGTTTCTTCTTCTGAATGGGAATTTGAAGAAAACAGTTCATAAGAAACTTATGAGTCAACAGTATCCTACCCACTGTGTAATAATGGAAGAGGGCAGAGTGGGTGTCTGTGCACTTAAGGAGAGTAAGGCTAGTGCTCACAGTGCCGGCACTGAAGATAAACATATGTAAGCTCTCTTTAATAACTAACTCTCCTACTCCTTTTGCTTGTTTGGTTAGCAATCTTGATGATTCTTTCCTCTGGTATCTGACTCTGCTGCTGGTGAGGCATTATGATTTATGATGTCACAGCGGATTATGGCCTCTTGATATAAGCCAGAAGCAGGAGGTGGAAGGGGACAGTCTGTTCTGAGACAATGTTTTTTTCAAGTGTCTCTTACAAATCTGAAGCCAATTTTTTACATTATATATATATATTACATACACACACACAAAACATGGGGTTTAATATTATTCTGTGCTAGATCTAAATCATTGAAAAATATTTAATATTAAATCAAGGTAGAATTAACAGAAAAAAAATCACATACTTTTGTAATTACCAGACATAGGACTCTACTGCATTTTAGGTAGCTTATGCATTTGTCATCTGGTTTGCATCTATCATTCCTATTTTGTTATTTCATTTACATTTGCCCATTGCTATAAAGTTGTTCGGGTGATCTCTATTTTGTAATAGCAGTTGTACTACCTACCTGATGGAAACAGTCAGATCTTTAAAAAAAATTCTGTTGCATTGGATTATGTATTACTGCATTGCATCGTAACATGCCACGTAGGTTAACATGCTTCAGCATGGTTTGGGACCATATGCAGTGTATCAGACAGAAGGGGGGGCGGGGGAAGTCTCTTTTAGATCAGTCTTCATATAGTGAAGTATGGCCCTGATGCAACGCTCATTGAAATCAAAGGGAGCTGAATCAGGAGTTAGACTAGCAGAGAGGTGCTCGTCCTTTTCTCCCTAGAAGGGCCTTTTGACTCCATGCATTTGCAGAGGATGCTGCTGCTCTAGTGACCACTAGAAATGCCTCAACCTCATTTCCTCCAGAGAGCATCTGCTGCAAGACCAACCTGCCTCCTCTTCTCTCCCCTTTGGAAGCAACTGCAGCAAGGGTTGGCATATCTCCTTTTAGTTGGGCCCACTGGGTATTTCCTAGTGGCTACCCCTCCTCTGCTATTGGAGCAGGCGATAAAGAGAAAGTGATAATTCCTTTAGAGTCAGCATATAACACCTAGCTGTCAAGTGGTAACTGCTGCATTCGAAGGGAAATAGCCCAGTGGGACACATTTGCAGTCCTATGAAACTTTGCCATAAGTGGAATAAAGCTTCATCGCAAATTCAGTGAGTTTGTTGAAGGGTGTTGAAACAATGGGACGGTCACTCCACTGCTGGAGTTTCAGTATCTGAGTTCATTATGTATCCTGATCCATAAGCAGGATCTGCAGTTATTTCATTAATGAGAGTCAAGTAAGAATCACTACTGAGTAATTAGTGAGGCAGTCTGGCCTCGGGGATAAGGCACTGTACTAGGATTCCTGGGTTCTGTTCCCAGCTCTGACACTGGCCTGGCAGATGACCTTATGCAAGTCACTTTGCCTTTCTCTACCTAATCTCCCCTTGTACGAAATGGGAACAATATTCTTTGAGATCTACTGATGAAATGTCCTGTATAAGAGCGAGGTATTATTATTAAAAGAAACATTTTCCCCCTGGAGGTACAGGTAGTTCAGAATTGTACATAATACATATTTCGTTTGCCTATTTATTTTTGTACATGGTAATCTGGGAACATTTGAATAGGGCTTTCCTTTTCTGGTTATTATTTATGTTTGAAATGATGAAAATTCCTTCCTTTAGAAACATAAAATTTGAGGAAGCGAGCAAAGATAGCTGCTTGTCTTCTGGGCAGCAGGGATTACAGCTGTCAGAAATGTGTTCAACAAAACGATATATCTTTTCAAAATATAATATTTTTCTCTTGGCTGCAATTGTTTATTTTGTTTTTGAAATGATGGAAATAGCCTCCTTTTGCAAGCAAAGTTTTTTGTTTTTGTAAAAGCTAATATCACAGATAAGCAATTAATTGACCAATTTTCCCCAGGTATGGTTGTTAGGGGTAAAAAACTAGTTCATATAAAAGATCCCCTTGCTCCCGTAAACCCCAAACATTTATTAATGTATTTAAATAGCTAATATTGAGATATGAGGTTTTCATTTCCGCTTTTCAGCTGGTCAGAAAGAGCCAAAATGCCACCAGAAAAATTAGCCCTCCCCCCACCCCAATCCTCCGTGAGCGATAAAGAAGATTCATCATTCGCCTATGACCATCACCCTGCCTCCACAGGAATCCCTGCTTCTCTAGTAGGCAGGGTACCACACGATCCACTCACTTTGTACTGTCAGATTGGGAAATGCGGCCTTCAACTCTTCCTCCATACCTTCCAGAATTTTCCAAGGTAGGCTGAGTGCCCACTTCCATGGGAGGAACTTCTTGGTGGCATTCCCTCCCACTACCTCCCTTCTCCAAGGAGGCATCTTCTAGGAAGGTGGATGGATTTTCTCCCTTTGATCCTTGGATATTCTGGGGCCAAGATACTCCAGGCTGCACTGGATTAGAGCTGAAAATCCATGTTTTCAAATTCTAGGTACATTCCCAGAGTGTTAAAATGTCAACGAAGAGCCAACAGCAGGACTCAGGGTACCATTTAAGTTATTACTGTAGAGAAGGGGAGTGGGCAGGCCTTCTACTTCCACAAAAATGCCTCCCTGGAAACTGGAGGTGGGCGGAGCCTGCCTATTGGCTGGTTCCCCAATAGCCAGGAAAAATGAGTGGAGGATCATCTCTTGAAGATGCCTAATTGGGGACTTGCAGTTTCCATACCCTTCACCCTTCTCCCCCCCACCCCCCAAAGACAACAAAGTATTTGGAGAGTTGGAGTGTTTTAGAGGAAGAGGATCCTCTGGGAAAGGAGGGATGTTGTTTGGGATGAGCGATGGTTGCTCACTTTGGAGATGAGTCCCCAGTGGTTTAGAGGCTGCACCCACAATCAGAACCTTTGGGAGATGGGCCCATTGCTAATAAATATTGTATGCATTTACATGGCAGTCATTGTACCTTGGAAGCAGAGATTCATAGAAATAGTTAGATGAGAGTGAGGTTTTTGGCACAGATTCTCTCTCAAGTCACTGTGATGTTCATAAGTGAGAAAAATTGATTTGGCATCGAGACAGGATTTCACCACACTCATGGTTATGGAAATCAGTTATGGCCATGGAGAAAGTCTGTATATTGATTAATACATTGACCAGATGACTTGTTCCTGCTTTAATATTTTCCATGGCCTTTTATCCAGAATAAAAGTGTCAGTAGGTACCACTTGACTGTGCTAAAATGGCAACAAAAAAGAATTGCATGTTATACAATAACTGCTTCTTTCACCTACAATTTTCCTTCTTTCTTAGAAACATGTTGGACACTTTTCCTACTTTATTGTACCAGGCTGAAAACACCTAGAGGAAGAATCCTGTTCTCTATGAAATCCTACAGGTTTCTAGAGTTGCATAAAAGGGAAGGGAAAAAAGCTTCCCCAATTTAAACCACAGAAGGAATTGTAGGTAGGTAGAATAAGGTTGTCCCTGCGGGAATTGGGTTAAGACCTCTGAACTGCTCCTCTTATAAAAGTAGGAGGCATTGTGGCCCAGCGTAGAGACTCTCAAACTTTTTCATAACACAGAAGAGGAGATTACTCACCCAGTGCAGTAACTGACGTTCGAGATGAGCGTCCCTGTGGGTGCTCCACTCCAGGTGTTGGTGTGTCCCTGAGCAGGGACGCACCAACACCTGGAGTGGAGCACCCACAGGCAGTAGCGTAGCCGGGGGGGACTAAAGGGGAGCGGCCGCTCCCCCACTGAGCAGAAGCGGCGCCTTTTTTGTGCTCCGACGCCTTTTGCTCCTGCGCTGCAGCCGGAGCAGAGCATTTTTTTTTAGCTCCCGGCGCCTTTTTTTAGCTCCGCTCCCCCTGTGCTCTAAACCTGGCTAAGCCACTGCCCACAGGGACAGCTCTCGAAGAACACATCTTAGTAGAGACACTGTCTTATGGACACTTCCCCTCCTATACTCACACAGACCCACCTCCCTTCATTTGCCATCACAAAGATCCCTTTTCCACCCATCCCTACCGCACATAAAGAAGATTGTGATCAATTGTTCTCCATGTCTGCTGAAAGTAGGACAAGAAGTAATAGACTTAATCTGCGGCAAGGGAGATTTAGGTTCACTATCAGGAAAAACCTGCTAACTATAATGGTAGTTCAACTCTGGACTAGGCTTCCAAGGGAGGTTTATCACTGAAGGTTTTTAAGAACAGGTTAGACAAATACCAGTCAGGGATAGTCTAGCTGTAGTTGGTCCAGCCTCCGCATAGGGGGCTGGGACTTGATGACTTTTTAAGGTCCCTTCCAGTCCTACATTTCTACGTGACAATACGGTTGGCAACTGCAGTAACTGCTTTACATGGAAGGGTAACCTTAGGAAAACAATGCCATTTAGTTGTCTTTTAGTGCAGTTCAGCAGATTTAAAAAAAAAAATAAAAATAGAACCATCAGCACTATGTGGCTAGCTTGCTCTGTGAAGGTCACCGTTTGAGACGCATGGGCCCAGTGGATATAAGACTGGACTCAAAGCCAGGAAACCAAGGTTCCATGTCCAGTTCTGCCACTGAATTGCTATGTGGCCCTGGGCAAGACAGTTTCTTCGTGCCTCATTTTCTTCATTTGTAAAATAAGATATAACAACATTTACCCACTTAGTACAGCACTAAGATATCTAGGAATGACAACTGTTATCTAAGTGTTTATTATTAGTATTAGTAACAAAAAGTGCCTCATCTTCAATGAGCCAGAGAGATCAATACTTCAGTGTTATGTCTTATCTAAAAGAAGCCTCCTCCAGTGGCATAGGGCCCCTTGGCATCATGCTGGAGCACTGATTCAGTCCTGACTCAGAGGGAAGAGCAATGCTCTCTCAGGCCCTGATCCTGCAAAGACCCGTGCAGAGGCTTAAAGTTAAGAATACATTTTTGCAGATTCAGAGCCTCAAATCACTAATAACACCACTGCCTGCTTCATAGTTTTCTTTGGAGATCTTCCAGTATTGATCAGTCCTGACCCTGTTTAGCTGGAGGAATGATGGGATCAGAGTCAGAGGTGACACGACTGCTGGGCATTTGATCAAAATGTAGTGAAACTATGTAAACTATCATTACATTAGACAAAACATGAGAGCAAAAAATGGGCCAAATACTATTCTCATTTACACCACAGAGAATCCATTGCGACTCCATAGAACTCAAAGAGTCAGTTCAGAGGAGTCACTATGGATTTACACTGGTGTCAGAATAGGATTTTATCCATAAGGATATGCTCCCTTTTTTGACGAATTAAAGAAAAAAAAATCAGAACGCCTATAACATTTTTCAACTATGCAGGTCAGTAAGGAGACAATATAGTCTCTAGTTATTTAGGTGCCAATCCTGCAGACTGCTCCATGTGGACAGACCTTTGCAGTAAGGTCTACTGGGCTCCATACAGTCACAAGTCTCTGAAGCACCTTTCAGGATTGGGGCTTTAGACTGTAACTCTTTGGGGCATGCATTGCAACTCCTGCGGGTGGACAGCGCCTAGCACATTGGAGATGCTACTGGAAACAAGTAAAGAGTAGATGTAATTATAGTTACTGTGGGATTGTTGAAAGTGGATTGCTATAAATATGGTGGTAAAGGTGTAATTTTGTTATATTCAGGACAAGGGTACTCGGTCATATTGGGACTTTTTTGGTGCTAATTACAGTGCCTCCAAGCAATGAGGCTAGAGAACAGCTTTAATCTAATTTGCAAGTGGCTTTTGTTTCCTTCAATTGCTATTGTAAGAAAGTGCATTTATAAAAAAATATTTGGCCGGTGAGTTGTATAATTGACATAGTTTAACACCAGCGACAATGAACCAATCAAGGAACTAAAATATGTGCTTCTAAAAACCATGGGTAACAAAGAACATTGGCACTTTGGTTAAGGCAGCTCTCAGCATCTTACACAACCTCTGATTGCCTTTCTTTTCTGCATTTGGGGAGAAGAGGGCATGTTTATTTTTCTTCTTACTCTATCCCCTTTCGTGCTTGTTCATTTGCTAGGTGCATAAAAGAGAGGAGGTCACTTGTACCCATGGGATAAAGAGGTATTATGAATTCCAAAGTGTTTGCTTCATTGGGGAAAGCACACAGAGCAAGAAAGCCCAAGAACATAATGTGTGAATTTCTAATGAATACTGTGCCAACTGTTTGAGAGTCCCCCCCCCCCCCCCACCTGTAGCAGTTTTATTCACTTGGGAGAGTACTGCGTACAAGATATTCTTTAGTAGTATGCTGGCTGCTATTTAATTTTAATACATTTAATCCATTATATCAATGTAATATTCTTTAGACAAGCACTTCCAAGAGAGATTAGAACTGAATTTAAAGGGATTAAAAGCTTCTCTTGCTAAAAACAATGTTTCAGATGGCAAATCCACTTATTTATGTCAATTTCAGTGGAATACGGTTTTTGTCTTTCATGTGTTGCTACTGCTTAAAGAAAGCCATGCTTTCACCATGACTACAGCCTTTCTGGCTCTGCTTTACATACATGGTAATGTTCATTTCATTCAGTACAGTAAGCCATTCTGGGAAAGTTTGATGGCTTCCATAAAACAGAGAGAGAGACCATTTTCTTTCTTATGTAGTGAAAACAATGGGTCTAGTATCTTAAAAGTACCAATCCCCAAAGTGAATGAGAAAATCTGAGAGAAGTGTAACATGAGACGTACAGAGAAAAGTTCTCTGTCATTTTTCCTACTTTACTGTAATAGGCTGAAAACACCCATAGGAAGGATCTTATTTTCTCTGAAATCCTACAGCTTTTGAGAGTTATAGACAAGCAAAGCTTCCACAACTGAAACTACATAGGAAGTTGTAGGAAGGTAGAATAAGGATCCCCATTCTGGAATTGGGCTAAGACAACAGCGCTCTACCAACATGGGAGGTAGTGTGGTCATGCGCAGGGGTTCTCAAACACTTTCATAACTCAGAGCACATCTTAATAGAAAGACTGTCTCTTGAACACTTCTGCTCCCATATATGATCACACAGACCCTTCTCAGTTGCAAACACACATGCCATTTCTCCTCTTATTTACTATCATGCAACAATACTGTGGCAACTGCAGCAATTGCTTACATCAGGGATCTCAAACTCAAATCACCTGAGGGCCACATGAGAACTAGTAAATTGGCCTGAGGGCCGCATCACTGAAACCTTTTCATACAATGATACAAAAGTATAGTCAAAAATGAAAAAAATGAAGAGTAATATAGTATTCTATGAAAAGTCAATGTATTAACTTTTTAAAAACTGTAATGCAAAGAGGGGTTTTAATGAAATATAAACACTCAGTAATGTTTGGAGCTTGGCTGCCAGTGGAGTTGGCGCCTATGACGGGCCGCAGGAAATAACACCATGGGCCGCATGTGGCCCGCATGTTTCAGACCCCTGGCTTACATAGAGGAGTAATACCAGGAAAATAATAAGTTTTGTTGTCTTTTAATGCTACATATCTATGTTTAGAGCCATACCAAAGGAGAAAAGAAAACCTAACCATTCTAGACTAGTACACTTGGTCCAGAATCTATTAGATCTTAACTTCTTATTTAAACTACATTTCTTTATATTGCACAGGCAGGTTCTGCTCAAACTTCTCATCTATATACAGTATTTATGCAATAAGGTCCCAGATTCTACAACAGGGGCTTGAAATCACTTAAACTCCCACCAATTTCAAGCCTAAAGGAGATCAGTTAGAGAGGTCTCATAATTAGCGTTGAAAGGATAGTGGGAAAATATCTCTGAATATTCATTAGTTTTTAAAGTGAATTTCAATCTGACAATCTCTGACTGCCTTTGACATTACCCTTCCATGAAACTTTACTATCACAAGTGCTTGAGGAACATGGACTTTAGCTCAAATACTCAAACATTTACCTAAAGCCATTTTCACTGACTACAAAATTCCAAGTTTGCAGGGTTGGTTAGTGAGATGGCCCAAGCAATCAGCAGGAATTAGGAAAGAACCCCAGGGAAGAAGGGCCATGCTTTTTTAACCAGGTGAACCTATTTTCCCACAGTTGTTTGGCCAGACAGAGAAAATCATGCACTACTGCTTACCTTTTCCTCCCTGTGTTACCAAACCATGGGAGTCTCATTTCAGATAAAGTAAACAAACAGAAAGCTGGCTGTAGGAAACTGACCTTACCTTTAAAGGGAGTTTAAGACAGAGCAGCCTTGAGCTTCTGAAAGCCTAGGGGGAAGGGAAGTATGCCTGTCAATCTCCTCTTAACAAAGCATGCTGGGAAGGGGCAGAGACTCGGGCTCTATAATACATGCCAGTCTACCCTTCATTAAATGCTCAGGGAAATGACCTTAGAGAAAGAAAAGCTATGTAAAGGAGCTTGGAAAAAGAAAATGAGGGGGGAAAAAATCCCTAAACCTGTGGGGGGATGTCTCCTCAAGCTTGAAAATAGCCTATTGGCTGTATATTGGAGAAATCTTTAGGAATGAATATCACTAACTGAAGTGGGGAGCTGGACTATATAAAAGCTATTATGCCTGCTAATATAATAAACACCTTGAGTGAAATCTTGGCCATAATGAAGTTTTACCTTTGATTTAATGCAACCAAGTTTTCACTCCTTAGATTTCAAGAAACTACTCTGTGTTCTCTTTTAGCCCTCTGTCTATGGTGTCCAGGGCAGCCTGACTTGCAGGGGCCAGTGAATTAGTTATGTAAGAGATTAAATCAGGGAACAGACACAATAAACTGTCTCTTATGTAACTGATCAATGCAGCACAAATTTTAGGATTACAAATCTTCATGAATGATTTGCTGGCCAAGTATTTGGTGAAGAACTATTCAATCTAAGAATTTCATTATCTGTGTAGAAGTTTATTTTAAAAAATGAAATTAGGTCAAGGCCATCAAATAAATTCTTTTGGAATTATTTGCTCAGGTCTATTTATTGCTGACATTTGTATGAGAGGGCTGTTTATTACACACTACCCATTGATTTCTGAGTTGTATTTTACAAAAATGTTAATGTTTAATTGTAGGTTAAGCAACTGCAGGGGGGGAATCCAACTTTGGTACATATCAGGTGTATTTTAGTACCTCCGTAGATAATCTGTTGTTAAATTTTGTCATTTCAGGCAACCCCTTCCCTCATCTCACACACTTCTGTTATTTAAGGGAGTTTCAAAATGATTTCTAAAGAAAATATTCTGTGAAATATTGTTTATTTAAGTGATTCTCGGTGTAATTTACTTTCCCACTAGCTAGCTAAAGCTAGGTCATTCAGTTACTTCTTTTGGGCCATTGATATTATAAGATCCACTGTCTGGTTTCTATCATGGCGTTAAAATATTGTTCATGTTGCCATCCCAGACATTGCTTCCAAGACTGAATCTCAGAGCATCTGAAATTGCAAGGGATACATTTTCAAAGCAATGCTCAAGGATTTAGTTGCATGGCTCCCATTGATATTCAAAGGGGCTGTCCAGCAAAAGATTTGTACTGACTTTGAACTATCCGTACTCCTATAGTTTCATGGGAAGGGGCTGGTAGACAGAAACTAACCCTAAGCCTAAATGTTTTAAAATCTAGGCCCCAACTTAAAACAGACACATTTTAACCTTTTACTAGTCATGGCACTTAGTGAACTTGTAACTGTCAGCAGCATATCTACAATGAAGAAAAAAATATATATCTATGTATGACACTGTGTGTGTGTGAAATACTGATGGCTTGGTGTGCTATAGTATCATGTCATTTAAATTACACTGATTATAAACGTTTTAACCTATGGACAAAATACACGGAATTCTTATCTGGGAAGAAAAAAAAAATACCCATTCAAGAATATATAAAGTTGAAGGTTAGGACTGAAGTTTCACTGGAAAATGTAGTGCAAAAATGTTGCTAATTTTTAATTACATTTTCAATGGGAAATGTTGGGCTGTCAGTGGCTCTTCTAAAATTGTTTTAATTGAAGTTGCATGAAAATCTGGGGAGTTCAGCTTGAGTTCATCTCCCAAACCCATCCTGATTTCATTAAACATCTGATCTTTCTTTACTTGCCAATAAAAAATATTTATTATCAGTATCTGCTTTGTAACTATTTTTTTAGAGCATTGTCTCTCTTCTATTTGTTAAAGCCGAAATCTACTTCTCCCATGTCGAGCCAGAGCCATCGGGCTCTATGTGGAAGAAGCATAAGATGGACTGGGAGAGTAAATCCACCCCCAGATTTGGGTTCAGGATGTGGGGCTGCTGGATAACCTTTCTGCCCCTTCCCACCATCTACCCTATGGGCTGGATTACTAGCTGCAGCCACTCGATTACTCCTTTCATGTTGGAGCCTCGGGATCCACATAAACAAGCTGCTTGCCCTCTTCGCCGCCAACTCTGGGCCAGTCGATCCAGTGAATTCAATGGAAGTACAATGTAATATGCAGTGGCTGAGGTTATGGCCCAGAATATGCTACCGTGGGGTGTAGGGTGCGCAGAGGTTTTAGTGTGCATCTGTTCTACGAGCAGTTCTCCCCACATAGCTCCACTGTCGGTCTTAATTACTCTGGAGGGCTTTACACTGGATTGCCGCACTGGAGGTGATTTTTTTACCCTTAGGTGTTGTCTACACTGGGGGGTTTGCCCCCAATTCCCGGCAGAGGGGCAGCCACCTGCATAACGGCAGCAATGTAAACCCTGGACGTACAAAGGCAAAGCTTTTATTTCCACTGGGGCAGCTCATCCCTTCTAGAAACCAGGCTAAGCTGCAAATTTTGGTTTCGAACAATTTAGCCTATCTATCCTGAGGTCTTGCACCACTGCAACTATATACCAGAATAGCCAAAGATGACTGAAAGGAAAAATATCCCCGATGCACAAAAGGCTTTATCTTGCCATCTTCCATTTGGAGATATATTTTTTTAGTTTCAGAAAAATAAAAACTTCTAATTTCTTTTAAAATAAACATTTTATAATCAGTCAGAACAAAGAGAGAGGATTCCTGTGATTTCATTGACAGTTCAGAGTTTCTAGAGGCAGGCTGAGGAAAAAAGAAAATCTGTTTACTTTGTAAAAATGAGAATCCGTGTAAGACTGTATACGATTAGAACAGTTTGAGAAATGGTCTAAACGTACCAGAGTCAATCCTAAAATCCAGCTATGCAAAGAAATCATGCCTAAAGTTCTGTATCAATTCTAGCTGTAGAAACTTAAGCAATTTTCCAAAGATGATGTGACCATTTCTTAAGTTGACTATTAAGTCATACTTGCATCTCACTGTTATCAATAACTTACTATTGGTTTATGCTTATCTGTTATGCAACCTTACTTGCAAACTCTGTGTGTGTGTGTGTGTCTTCTGTTTTGCTGAATCAATTGCAATGTTTCTGTTCAGAGTCTAGCTGGACCTACCCAGCTTCGTTTCATGTATTTAATATACTCAAAATGCACTAATGACAGTTCATAATATCATTATCTACAGTCCGAGATATTATAACTTCAAGAAGTGGAAAGAAAGTGCAGCCATGTGTGGAAATGCTTTATTTTGTGCACTTTTAACCCCCAAGATAGTACAGCTGCAAAAGATAGGGGCAGCCAGGAGGGGGGTGAAAAAAAAATCAAATGTCTGCAAAAGCCTTCTGCACATTTCCCTCACTGTTGTCATGAAAGAGAATTGTGTTATTCGGATGGTAAATAACAACCGAGAACTATTTTTTTCATAAAAATTATTTTTGAATAGGATTCAAATGTGTTCCTTATTACACGGTTTGATAATTCAGTGATGCTTTATCCCCCCATAACATATGAGCTGATTTAAACCTTCACTCCAAACAGCCTAGGGGTTATTAGGAACAGTGTGGACTGAGTATGGATTAGGTTTAAAAGTAATAAAAAAGTAGACCTGTTGGTTAGGTGAAAAATTCACTATCAGATTCCTGAGTGCAGCTTTCTTTTCATGTGCAAACTGCATTAAATGAGGCATTTAATTCAACAAATCCATAGTTCTGATCCACCAGAAATAGAGACTGGGTTAGTTCAATTTGTAACAAACGATCTCCATATGATCAAAGTCCTAAGAGCTGATTCCAACATACTGCTTAAATTAGTCTAACACCGAAGTGTTTGGCTCTGAGACAATATTTGGAATGTCTTACCAGCAGAAAAATTCCTCTGCACACATGGTTCTAATATCAGGGAATGCCAACCTTACTTTTTAATGGGCTGACAGGGAGCCTCGGCGCTAACTTTCTGACTCCAAAAAGTTCTTGTGCTGTCACCCGCAAACCAGCTTGGATAATTTTTCCTTGGCTTCCTTATTAAAGACTGAATGAAGGGATTGTGTGGCTTTCTTAATGTCACTTGGTCTGCTTGCCATAAATCCAAGCACTCATGATGAAAGCTCCACTTATATTTCGCTGGGAAATGGAATCAAGGAGAATGCACCCTGGTTCACAATAAATAACTAAGGTTGAGTTATTAAGTGTATTTCATATACCAGGCCCTTATTACATCAGCAGTTTAGATAATGGCTTCTTAAAAAATATTTCTGTACAGAAATATATGAAGAAAGGGTTATACACAGGGGTTCCTATGCATGGAAATCAAAACAGACAGCTATAGCAATAACTTAAGACTATATTAACAAATATAGAATATTTATATTTTTACATGCTGCTGTCTGTTTAGATTAAACAACTGTAGAAATAAGAACGGTCAACTAGTTGCTCCGGCCCTGCCAAAGACTTCTCAACTGGGATTGTTTGTTTGCTTTGCAGAATGAAGGCTTGAGCGGTTTAGACTGTAGTTCCAATTTTAGAGGGTGCTAATTACTCTCTACTTCTGGACCCATATATTTCTCAGAATCTGAGGGCCTATGAAAATACGTCACAACTGTTTTGTATGGAAAGCGAAGAGGGCAATGGTCAGGCAAGATGGGTGCTTGGGAGCTTTATATGGCAAGATAGCAGCAATGGAAATTCATGCTGGTCACTTATTTATTTGAGGATAATGGACAACATTTTCAAATGGCCTTATCAGAATTTTCCTCTGCAATTTTATATTTTTGAATGGTAACCATTCAATGCAAAATTGGTACATATAATTAAAGCAGAGAAGTCTATATTAATTTATATTGTATTGATTTAAATAAAGATTATGCATTATTTCATGCCTGTTAGTTGTACATTAGAGCACATTTAATTGACACAAAAACAGAGACAAACAGAAATGTGCCAATAATGTAATTGTCCCGATTATCAGAATCACACTATATTGGTAGATATTTGCAGTTACTCCATGATTATTTGAAAAAAAATACATAGTTTGGAGCAGTAGACAGTTGAAAAATCTGTACTAAGAGTAGACTGACATTTTTAGTGCCAGAATAGACCAAAGAAGCGAAATGCTGGAAGGATGGTACCTGGGAAAATTCATACAAAAACTGCACAGGTAACTATTTTGAACAGGTGGTCAGATATGCCAATTGAACAGCCTTTAAGAACAAATTCCAACAGTAATCCATTGTCTAGGGTCATTGACATGCCTTACGTGGAATCTGTTCTATACAGCTGCTTGAAAAATGCCAAACCACTTCTGAAAAATTTCAAAGTTATTTTCCCCCAAAGTGTTCCTCCCCTCAAAAAAACCCCACATTTATCAAAATAACACAAAAACATTTTTCAGTAAACAACAAATTTTGATGCAGTTTGATGATTTTTATAAAGATTTCAAGATTATGGCACTTTTCTTGCATAAAATGAAAAATTTCAATAGTGTCAAACAACTTTTTTTATGAAAAAGTCTGTTTTAAAAAACAAAACACCATTTTTAATGGAAAAATTTGTGTTCAAAATTTTTGACTGCAGTTGGCAATTAAGCAAGAGGGCCATTTACCAGAGTGCCAATTAAGGGAAAATCCTGAGCTTGGTTGAAACCTCTAGACTCACTAGTTTGCATAGGAAAAAAATCCTAAATAGACTAATATTCTGCAATTAAAGAGGGTCACATACGCTCACGTGTATCTGGTTTTGACTGTGAAAGGCCTTTCAAGCAGGGCAGGATGCAAGCTACCTCTGCAGGTAGAGCAGTCTATACCAGTCTCTCTAGATGGTAACAAGGTATGGGGCTGGGCATGCCTTGAGGAATTTGTTTAATAGTGGTTTTGTAGGGGATTGGTATTTGTTTTAGCTATTAATTTAAGAGTTTTCTTTGCGAGCACATTGATAGTCACATGATGAAATGGAACCTTCCCTTCATCCCAAATTGACCAAACTGCATGTAAGAAGTTTTAAAGGAATATAAAGAGACTAACAAAGGCATTGGACTGCTGAGCCTCCGTGTCAAATCTGCTGCCTCAAGCATCCATGCTGGCCGAGAGCAAAGTTTTCTGTGCTGAATGGTTTGGGTGTAACACTTTCAAAAGCTACAGTAGGCTCCAAGGCCAGTTCTGTGACTTCCTATAACTGTAAAAACACATTGCTTGATATGGCCATCCCAGCATCCCCTTTGACAGCCTGACCTATCTGTCTGTTGGGGGTGATGGCACTAGGTGGGGAAAAGTTACGATTAGGGAAATGTACTTATGTATACTAGCACATGAGTTGTATGTTCACAGGCACTATGGAGGGGTTGATAACAGCTCTACAGTTAAGGTTACATGAGTCTTTTGTCTTTTTAACATCTTAAAACATCTCTGAAGCTCAAGTGGGTTGCTTTAGAAAAAGCAAAAAGTCAAATATATGCATTGAGGGGACTGTATATGTTTTCCTATGTTTTGATGATACAGTTTCATGGGAATGTGTTGATTTCTATAAAAATTTAGTTGGAAAAGTGTAGAAAAGAATCGTTTCAACTTTCTTGTTTGGATCAGGTTAAAACATTACTTATAACTATTATTTTGCTTTGACTTTTAGATGTATCTAATATTTTATATCATAATTTTTCAACAGTATCAAAATGAAACAATTTGATGTTTACAAACAGAATTATTTCTGTGCCATGATAAATTTCACAATTTTGATTTTTTTGGGTTCCGATTTAGAACAAAACCAAATTTCAAACTGTTGGAATTTCCTATGGAATGGAAATTCTGTTTTCTGACCAGCTCTAATTTACACCTAAGTAAGTACATAAAAGGAGGAGGGAGAAGAATTGTTCTTCTTAACCTCTGAGGATAGGAAAAGAAGCAATGGGCTTAAATTGCAGCAAGGGAGGTTTAGGTTGGACATTAGGAAAAACTTCTTGTCAGGATGGTTAAGCACTGGAATAAATTGTCTAGGGAGGTTGTGGAATCTCCATCACTGGAGAGTTTTAGGAGCAGGTTAGACAAACACCTGTCAGGAATGGTCTAGATAATACTTAGTACTGCCACGAGTGCAGGGGACTGGACTAGATGACCTCTCGAGGTCCCTTCCAGTCCTATGATTTTATGATTCTATGATAAGACCAGCCATACTAGATCAGAAAAATGGTCCATCTAGCCCCGTGTCCTGTCTTCTGATAGTGGCCAATGCCAGGTGCTTCAGAGGGAATGAACAGAACAAGCAATCATTGACTGATCCTGTGCTCCACTCCCAGGTACTGGCCGTCAGAGGCTAGGGACATCTAGAGCATGGGGTTGCATCCCTGATCATCTTGGCTAATAGCCATTGATGAATCTATCCTTCATGTGCTTATCTAATTCCTTTTTGAACCTCATTATAGTTTTGACCTTCACCGTATCCCCTGGCAATGAGTTCCAGAGGTTGCCTGTGTGTTGAAGAAATACTTCTTTTGTTTGTTTTAAATCTGCTGCCTATCATTGGGTGACCCTTGGTTCTTGTGTTGTGTGAAGGAGTAACTAACACTTTCTTATTCACTTTCTCCATAGCATTTATGATTTTATAGACCTCTATTATATCCCTCCTTAGTTGTCTCTTTTCCAAAGATGAAAAGTTCCAGTCTTCTTAATCTCTCCTCATATGGACGCAGTTCCACACCGTTAATAATTTTGGTTGCCTTTCTCTGTACCATTTCCCATTCTAATATATCTTTTCTGAGATGGGGCGACCAGACCTGTGTACACTATTCAACGAGTAGGAGTACCATGGCTTTATATAGTGGCAATATAATATTTTCTATCTTATGATCTATGCATTTCCTAATGATTCCTACCATGCTGTTAGCTTTTTTTGACTGCCACCTTACATTGAGCAGATGTTTTCAGAGAACTATCCACAATGACTCCAAGATCTCTTTCTTGAGTGGTAACAGCTAATTCAGATCCCATCATTTTGTATATATAGTTGGGATTATGTTTTCCAATGTGCATTACTTTGCATTTATCAACATTACATTTTGTTGCCCAGTCACCCTGTTTTGTGAAATCCCTTTGTACCACCTTGCGGTCCGCTTTGGACTTAATTATCTTGAGTAATTTTGTATCATCTCCAACTTTTGCCAGCTCACTGTTTATGCTGTTTTCCAGATCATTTATGAATATGTTGAATAGGACTGATCCCAGTACAGATCCTGAGGGGCACCACTATTTACCTCTCTCCATTCTGAAAACTAACCATTTATTGCTACCCTTTGTTTCCAGTTACCTTCCCTCTTATCCCATGACTAAGGCTACGATTTAGTCATGGGTATTTTTAGTAAAAGTCATGGACAGGTTACGGACAATAAACAAAAATTCACGGCCCTTGACCTGTCCATGACATACTATAAATACCCCTGACTAAATCTTGGGGGGGGGGGGTGTTTGCTGCTGGGGGTTGTGCCCCAGAACGGTTGCTGCTGTGGGGGGCACAGGGCCAGAGGGACCGCTGTTGGGGGCCATTGACAGTGGCTGCTCTGGCTGCCCCCGGGACTGCTGCTCAGGCGGTTCCTGGGGCCAACTGAATAGTGGCCAGTGCAGCTGGTCCCAGGGTCGCTCCAGCAGTTGCCGGTGTGACTGTCCCCAGGGCCACCTGGCCCCGGAGCCAGCTGCTTGGGCAGCTCTGGGGTCAGCCACACTGGCCGCTGCAGAAGTCATGGAGGTCATGGAAAGTCACGGAATCCGTGACTTCTGCAACCTCTGTGACAGACACGGAGCCTTATCCATTACTGCTTACTTTGCTTAAGAGACTTTGATGAAGGACCAGGTCAAAGGCTTTCTGAAAGTCCAAGTACACTGTAGCCATTGGATCACCCTTGTCCACATTTGTTGACCCCCTTCAAAGAATTCTGATAGATTGATGAGGCAAGATTTCCCTTTACAAAAGTCATGTTACATAGCCTGTTCATTGGTGTGTCTGATAATTCTCTTCCATACTAGAGTTTCAACCAATTTGCCTGGCACATTATATATTTCCATCTTAACATACCCATCACAAGCATAAGGGAGTTATTCCTTTTCTAGGGATAAAGTAAATGCTGGATTAGTCCAGCATACTGAGTGACTCCACTTTGTTGTACCCTCCAGCACACTTCCTTTTAAACAAAACACACCTTGTCTTGCTCCACAGATAGCGTGGGAGAGTCAGGCTATGTCTACACTACAAAGATAAGTCGACCTGTGTTAGCTTGACTTACATGAATTACTTCAGTGGCTGATGTTCACACCACCCTCCTTCTGTCAGTGGGGTGCATCTTCACTAAGCGCGCTTCCACCGACTGAAGAAGGGCAGTGTGGAGGACGTAAAACCAGAGCCCTCAGCTCAACGCAGGAGCCCAGGGCTTTTCACCTTCCCGCTCCCAGCTGGGAGCCAGGGGGCTGCCACCCGGGTGGGGAGATCCCCACTGGAAGTCCAGTCGGCTGCCAGGTTCCCGGCGGGGCGCAGGGCTCACAGTGGGGAATGGGTAGCCCAGGCAAAAGCCCAAGACAGGGTGGCAGCCCAGCTCAGAGCCGAGACTGGGCAGAAGCTCCAGAGCCGCCTTTCGTGTTAGTTTTACGGCTCCATCAGAGCCATGAAATTTACAAGAATGACAGCCAACAGCCAATGAAAGAAACAGTGTCTACACTGCATCACACCCTAACGACATCAGGGGCTTTTAGTGCACACCAGCGGGGTCCATATGGACTAGGTAGCGTGCAACATAATCGTGTACATTAGAATTTATACCACTCCGGTGTAGATAAGCCCTCAGAGGCACACTAGAGATCATTTATATCATGGTATATGTAAATGGTTTAGGGTGGGATTTTCAAACATGCTCAGCACTGGACTAATTCTGCCTCCATTGAAATAAATGATATAGCTCCCATTAATTTCTATGAATGATGCCACTTAGGTAGCTACTGAGAATTAAGTTATGCATTTATCTACAGAGGTAGTGCAACATAGTCAGCAATGATGCACACTTCTTAATGCTGCCCTGCCAATATATTTCAACTCTGGCCTGGAGGGACACTCTCCAAGGGCAAGATAACTCATGCCCTTTCAATCGTCTCTTATCAGATTGCCAACAAGATCCGTTGCCAAGTATATTGGTGTTTTTCATGGGGGGATGGAACAGAGACCATCAAACTCATTTCACATTGATCACTGAACAGCCATCACAGAGTAACAACTTTGGGGCACTACCTGGGGTTGGACTTGAACTGGTGACCTTGAAACAAAATAAATTATGTGAAAGTTGAGATGCAGCGATGGTGAGTGACAGAAGAATAGAGCTCAGAAGCTGTTTCTAAGAGATTCTGTATTCATTTAAGAAATGTGTCTGTTCAGCCAATTTATTCATTTGACAAGTTCCTTTTTAACAATCTTAATTCACCATTTAGCCTAAGACGGCCTTTTAGTTTATTAGATATTCATTGAAAGAGATTTTAGCATAAATACAGTTCCAGAGAGGATTACTGCACAGGGAATCTATTCTTTTAACCTACTTATTCGGATATCAAGTATTTGTTGAAATGGACTTGTATTTACTTAGTCTGGTAATGAAGTCTAGAAAAGCTTTTCTGAAAAGGAAATTTTTTTTTTGGTCAAAAATTCACTTACTTAAATAGTTTTCAAAGTGTTCTCAGAACAAAGATTTCAAAGATACAGCTTTGGCTAAATATTTACTTTCTTCGCTGTACAGTAGTTTTTACTTGCCATGGAAAAGTGCACTTGATTTTTTTTTTTGTTTAAATTTCTTTGTTTCCAGTTGTGAAATATATATGTCATTTCTAGAAGTATGGAACTAATTGAGGAATATGTCCAGCCCTTGTTGAGGTGAACAGGGCAGATAAATAAAAACTCCATCGAACATAAATCTCCTCCAGCAACATCAAAGAACCAGGCTCCTGCTAAGTGTATTTGTATAATGCAGTAATTTATGCAAAAAGCAGCTTTTGTCAGCAATGCAACAAAGCAGCTTTGATAAATGTCCCCTAATTTATTGTCATGTATCTCAAATCAAAGTAAAACATTTACAACCTGCATACTGAAGGAACCCAGGCCCAATATACTTCAAGTTATTTTTTTTCCCCTCCCTTGAAGTAGAAAAAGCTAAGTTGGGCAAAAGGTTAAAAAGGATCTGTTTTGAATGTTAAGTACTTTATACAAATTATAGAAGAAAAAATAATGAAGCTGCTTAAAAAGTGACAGAAAAGCCTGTACAAATTCAGATTAAAAAATCCTTTTAGTTATTCTCTTGTGCATGATACTAGACAAGTCATGATGTGCACATTAATTGTACTTGATATAAAAGTACTCTAGTATGTGGTTATAAAAATCTTAGAATGACACAGGAAATGTAAATATTAAATGTATTTGCCCAGTGTTCCTCCTCCCCCACCCTGCCATTCATAAATTCTTTGAGAGCAAGGCTCTTTAACAGAGATGAGGCACTCTCACATCAGAATTGCGGATGAAATTTAGGCAGAATGCAAGCGCCAAAATCCATCCCTGGGCTGAGCGTCTAAGGATGCAGCACAGCCTCACCTAAGCTACTTTTCCAGCTTGATCCAGTCAATAGCAAAGCGCACATTGATGTCAGTGGTGCAAGATCAGGCATCTTTTGAGTTTTGACGGCAGCTCCTCCATGCCTCTTGCTGGGTGTGTGAGAACTCAGATTATGCTGCCTTGTCTTTGTTTCACCCCATCTCTATCTGTGCTGCACATAGGGGCAGAAACCTTAATGTAAGATCACTCTCATGTTCAGCCACCAGCCTTAATCATCGGGTTTAAGTGGTGTGGAAGGGCCTTGTGTACCAGGGAGAATTTCATACCACCGAAGAAACACCTCCCTCATTTGTAGTGCAACGGGGTGTGAGTAGTTAAACACTCTAAACTTTGCACTTCATGTATTTTCCACATGGACATTTGATGATCTTTAAAACATAGGTAAATTTCAGGCATTACAATATTGACATTTTAAAAAGGTATAATCCCCAGACAGGCTAGTCCATGCCATCTGTTATGGCGCTCAATAGTTCAGGCAGACTTTCTGTTGGATCTCCTGTGTTTCTGAATTCGAACGCAACCCATGCTGGCACTTCCCTACTGGATGTGAACATTATTATTACAGTCTGAGGCACCAGGCCTAGCTACAGCAACTGGGCCATGAGACTTCATTTTCAGAAACAGAAGGACATGTAGCTTATCGGAACACAGCAAAGATCTGAAAAGGGTTCTGGTGCGTTTTGGATAAGGAACCACAAAAAGATGAGAGGGGATAGTTCTGGTTCATGTCTGTTAAGTGCTTAACTCTGTTGAGACTACAGTCCAGGGTGCCAATTAGTGATAACTGTGGTGGTGGTGGTGATTTTGTGATAATGATAAATGTCCACCAGGAAGTGGAGTGAAACCAAATAATTTTGTACAGAAACATCTATTGGATGATAATTTAGAGTCCCTTGGGCCCTTCAGTCACTCGTGATGCCAAACATTTATTTCAGAGTTTCGTAGATTCCAAGGCCAGAGGGGATGATTCAGATAATTTAGTTTGAACTCCTTTCCTGAAGAAGAGGAACTGTTCGGTGTAATTGGAAACCTTGTACCTTCTACCAACAGCAGTTGGTGCAATAAAAGATATTATCTCACCTACCTCGTCTCTCCCAGATTGAGACCTATCCGGTATCCAGCTTTTAATCCATTTAATGTGTGCCATGTTAATTTTACAGTCTTCTAGTTTTCTAATCAAAATGTCAAGAGGTACCAAGTCAAAAGCCTTACAGAAGTCTAAATATAGGATATCAACCTTATTACCTTTATCAGCCAAACTTGTAATCTCATCAAAAAAAGATATCAAGTTTAGTATGACAGAATCTATTTTCCATAAAACCTGCATTGATTGGAATTAATTATATTACCCTCCTTTAATTTTTTATTAATTGAGCCCGTATCAGATGCTCCGTTATCTTGCCCAGGATCAATGTCATTTAATCATTCATACCTTCATATAATGACTGATAGCTATATGAAATTTAGCACAGTTCCACTATTGTATAGAAAAAAATGGGAAAAATTATGTTCTCTCATCTCAGTGGAAATCCAGAGAAACTTTACCCAAGTAAGTTTGCCACAGTAATTTGTTCAATTTTTTTTAACCTAGGAAAAGTCTGACAGTTTATAATAAAACAAATGTACAACTTCAGTAGCATAATATCCTTCAAATGGATCTATTTTAAAATGTTTTATAACCCATCTGGTAGACTGAATCCAACCATTAGGCATGTTCCTGGAGGAAATGCTTTCCTCATCCAGATATCAATACGTATCTTGTATAGTAAACCAGAGAAATGGTGCATTACAAATCTGGGCCTGCTGGTTAATAAAACGGAGACATGACTGAAAGTGGAAAGAAAGAAGTTGTAAAAAGAAGTTTTATTTTCTCGGTATAAAGGTTTTTGCCTGCTGGGGACTGAGTCTGCCACTCAACAGTACTAATTCCCCTATTAAAGCAGAACAAGCCATCTTTATTATGCAGTAGTAAATCTTAAATTCCAAAGTACTTTTTTTCGGTTAAGGACACATTTATAAGTGTCTTACTAACTTTATAATTATAAGTGTACACCCTGTTTTAATATGTCAATATTAGGCTCTAGGAACGTTTGCTACTGCACGTCAATACAACTTGTACTGCTCATCTAAAATATTTGCGAGCAAATCTAACCATAATTCACTAATTATTATGCATTTTTATTTGCATTATAGTAATGCCTAGAGGCCCCATTCAGGATCAGGGCCCCATTGTGCCAGATACTGGTGGCCAAATGGGCAGAAGAGTAGTAAATATATATAGGGCAGGGCTACAGTGTGAAGGATCAGAAGCTTGATGGAATGGAAAAGGGGTATCCACGGGAAGGATTCAAAGGGGAAGGGAGTGACACGATCAAAATTTCAGACCAAGAAGCTTATCTTAGCAGCAGCTTTTTGAGTAGACCTGAGGGGAGCAAGGTGGGTGTTGGGAAGGCAGGGAGGAGGAGGTTGGGATAGTTAGGGTAGGAGATGCTGATGATTTGGATGAGATTTTTAGCAGAGTGGAGAGAGAGAGAGAGAGAGAGAGAGGAAAACGCATCTTAGAGATACAATCTGTGCTTGGATGTGTGGGTATAGACGGAAGGTGGAGCCAAACACATTATCCAGATGACGGGCCTAGGCAACAGGAAGAAGGGTGGCGTAGTCAAAATGAAGAAGTTGTCAAAGAAAGGAGGGCTTGGGAACGGAGACACGGAGTTCGGTTTTGGTTCAATTCTGGCAGAGACTCAGGGTTGGAGGGAGGGAGATGGGTCAGGAGTGGAGAAGGAGCTGTTGGTCACTGGTGTGGCGGGAGTAGCTGATGCTGTGTGAGTAATGAAAGGGTGGAGAGGACGGTGAGGAGTGAGCCTAACATGGAGATCTGTGGGGAACCCCTGGAAAATGGGAGATGAGTGGAGGAGGACCCTCCAGGAGATTAGCTGAAAGCTTGACTGGAGAGCTTACAATGAGAACAGAGGCACATGAGTGAAAGCCAAGCCAGGGTAAGATTTCAGGGAGGAGAGTATGATCAAAAGTAGCAAATATAGCCAAGATACAGAGATATTAGGGCCACAAATGACCATTTTATTAATCTAGTCTGTCCTCCTGGAGAACTACTGTTGGAACTTACTCCTTCCCTTTTCCAAAGCCTATGTTTGACAGTCTTGAAGGTATATTGGCTTAGCTCATCACAGCAGAGACCATGTTGTCTCATCTGTGCTAAGGTGCATTGCACACTTTTGAGCATTATAAAATGAAATAGTAACGATAAACAATTCAATTAGGGTGGATGTGGCCCATACTAACCCAGGAAACAACCCCTGCAACAAACCCCATTGCCAACTGTCTGCATAAGTGAATTGGCCTCGTTAGCACTTGTTAAGGCAACTCCCATCTTTTCATGTGCTGTATATTTATACCTGCTTAATGTATTTTCCACTCCATGCATCTGATGAAGTGGGTTATAGCCCACAAAAGCTTATGCCCAAATAAATTTGTTAGTCTCTAAGGTGCCACAAGGACTCCTAGTTGTTTTTACTGATACAGACTAACACCGCTCCCCCTCTGAAACCTGTCACCCATGGGAAAGACTCAGGAATTTTTGTTTTTATTTTATTGCTTTTATCTAAGAACTATAAGGCTCTTGGATTCAATAGCTATAATACTAAAAGTAAATAAATAACCTCAAGCAATTTTCATGAGATTAGGTTGAAATTTGGTATTCTGGCTCAATTCCACATTGTATAAAGATGGGTATAAATTTGGATCCAGATCTGAACCTACCTACCCATATCCTGAAGGGATTAACTAAATATAGACCTAGACCTGGAGCTAACTATTGCATGCTCTGCCTACCTAAATTCCCCGGGCAGTTCCCATCAGAGAAGATATTATACATTTCCCAGGCAACACCAATGAACATTGATAATCAGGAACAGATACTTGGCTGGGATCAGTGGGGCTATGCCAATTTACACCAGCTGATTCACCCCTGTGCAGAGCCAACACAAGGCCTGTGCCTCACTTAAGTCTCATTTAATACTTCACTGCATCACATCTCAGAACTGGCTCCTCTGCATTTCACCCCTATCATTTGAAAAATGTTTTGTGGCCCTTCTGGATGAAGGATACAATACAGAACTGAAGAAAATCTCTGTGTAAGCTTGAAGGCTTGTCTCTCTCTTACCAAAAGAAGTTGGTTCAATAAAAGATATTACCTCACTCTCCTTGTCTCTCATTAAAATTTTAAAATGTCTTGAATCGGAGTGTGTCTTATCCTGAAGACAAATTAATCAATACTCCTTACAAATAATTGTTAGTAGAGCACGTGTAACCCTAAGATTACAAACAAGTGAATTTATTCAGCAAAGAAAAGAATAGTTGGAAACAAAATTTCAAGCTATCAAAGGGTAATTATTAGAGCTGGGCAAACAGTGCAAACTATGCTTAAGCTCACTTTTTAAAATGAAGCTGCCATTGCCATGCTCATATCCCTTTTGTTTTTTGCTTTATATGAAGATTGAGCAATTGTGTTTTACTGGCAAGAATCTTTGCAGGAAGTAAATTCAAAAACCAGGTGCATTTTTGGAGTAGTGTCTTATCTGACCAATCTATGACGGACGTCCACATCGAATTTCAAATATCAGTAATAAATCTGAAGACTAAAATAATTGTGAAACAGTACTTGACAAACGTGGATATTCTGTGAGCAGCCTATTAAGCATTCTAAGAGATTAAATACAGCAAGGAAATGATTTGTGTAATTTTTCGTTTAATTTCATAATTAGAAAGAACAAGAAGAATAAATACACTTTAAATTTTGGAAAATATTTTGACCATTACCTGTTTAAAAATCCATTGACTAAAGCAAAAATCGTTTGTAGAGCTGTATGACAAGACGATGTTCACATTACTCTCTACATGAGAGTTCAGTTCATATGGCTGAATTAGGCTGACTACATGCTATGAATTTTCACTCATTATGCTTCTTTACCTAAAAGGAAGCCTTTGAGTGAAAGAATCAATTATGCCCATGTCTGTCATTGGGATGTGCTGTTAGCATTAATAAAATAAATAATACCACCTTGCTCTTATATAGCACTTTTGAGCAGTATATCAAAGCACGTTATCCCATTATCCAGATGGGAAAAATGAATCATATTAAATATAAGGGGCTGCAATACAGTGACGGGAGACCAGTTTAGTAATTCACTAAAATATGTTACAGCATGAGGTCCTGTTTAGCTACGCCATTGTTGCTTTACTGTAGGTATCTGTTGATTAGAAGACACGCCAAAATGCACCTATATAAGATCAGTCATTTATAGCTCTCAGATAGAACGGAGTGGAAGAAGGATGCTGAAATCTGCTGCTTTTATTTAAAAATTGGCAAGTGTTTGTTTGAGGGGAATGGCCTTTCAAAACAAACAAACCTCAGAGGTTGCGAACATTTGCAAACCCAAACTGCTGGTGAGGTGTGCTGAAACTATGCAAAACTCAAATCGTTAAAGCTCACACAACATAAATAATTTCTATAAATTCAGCTTCGCTATTTAGCTTTTCTGGTAGCAGTAATAAACAGTAAGGTAAGTGGGATGGGGGTGAACTTAAGGAGTCAGATGAAGAATGTTCTTCTTATGAGATGGTTGAGAGGTATGGGGTGACCTGTCACCCGATTTATCAGCATCTCCCAATTTAGTTGAATTTCTCATGCTGTCTCATCATACATTATGTAACATTAGATGCTTAGCTCATGCTTGACTGCTCTATGGAGGCCAATTAAATTGGCTGTAGTGTAATTTTACATTGTGCTGAACTCACGCCCCCCCCCCCTCAGTCTGGTGATATGGAAGGCTGAGAGAAGGTAAGGGTCAAGATATGATTTGTTGCTGGGGTTTTGTTGTTGAAGTGCTAAACAGCTGCACAAAACCTACTCAGCTTAGGAGAAGACACAGTGGGCTAGTTTTTCCCATAGGGAACATGAACATTCTGCCCCAAAGTCATGTTAGTTGCTGCTCCGAGTTTTGCATAAGACTTGCTCATAGAGGTTCCCGTTGCTTTTCCCAGGAAAGCCTTTGAAACACTGATGGGGAAAGTGGAGCTGGAGACAGAGCAATATTGGTATTAATAGTTCTGCTGCTAACCTATTCTCATAGCTTACTAGAGTAACTGGAAGGAAGGCAGAATGCAAATTTCTCTAAACTGTTCCCATAGCTTAATGTAACCTGGAAAAAAGGCAGAATGTCAACTTACTTATACAGGAAATTTTGAGTCTCCAAAAGAATGCGCTAACTGCATTGCATTGAAGGCCTTAACTGCTGAGTTATGATAACGCAGCTGGAAAAAGGAACACAAAGAACCAGGCACTGGAATAGCTTTACAGAGACAGTTACACTCTGATTGGCCAGCTGAAAGCCTGCTTGTAATGTGAAGGGTTATAAAAACCCAGTACCATATGTTCAGGCTAAAGGCATCAAGGGAAGGTTCCTGGAAAAGAAAAGTTAAGTCCTGAAGTTAAGTCTGTGGAATAGGAGCCTGACTAAAGGGAATCCTTACCTGAAAGACGACTAGTTCACAAAAGCTCTTACGCAGGTGCTTAACTTTAAGCATGTAAATAGTTTCACGGATGCCAATGAATCTACTCAGATGCCTAAGTGCTTTGCTGAATCTTGGCCAGAGCACTCAGGGCTGCCTAGACTTGAGTAACATGGGAGTTTTGGGGATGTGTCCTTGTGTTTTTTTTGGTACATCAATAAGCTGCTTTTGTTCATAAACGGAACGTCTGATCTCTAGGACTCTTTTTAACACCTGCCAATAACCACAAGCCTGTTTTAGGCTCCTGGTTTACGTATTGCTAATTAGATACAGAAGTTTTTCCTTTGAATGCTTATTTGTGTTCCGTGTTTAAGAACAGTGACATGATCCCATTTCACATTAATCCGTTAATTTGATGGCAATGGGCAACTTACAAACAAACAGCAAAAAGTTAATACGGAAAATGCAATCAAATCTTGCATCAGCGTTACATAGATTACTGAAGGGAAAAAAAGTTAAGTCAAGTATCTCCCATACACACCTGAGCCTTTAGCTGTGCTGTTTTGCCATTCAGGTTAGCAGCCTATTCTCATCTATCCTCAATTCTTGGTACTCTTAGAAGAATAAGTAGAATTCAAATACAAATGCAGATTATATTTTTACCTTTGTTATTATTTATTTGTTTAGTGTTTATAATGTATTTAGCACTCTTAAATTAGCAGCTAATCTAGAAACTTAATTATATTCGGCCATTCATTCTGCCTCCTCTTCCTTGGCTTTAATGTAATTCATGCTAATGTCATCCGCCCACTGCCCAAACATTTCAGTGGATTCTAGCCTTAGTAGAGATGGGATTGGATTCTGGATGCAGGTGAATATTCACAATTCCTGCTGAAAGTAGTGAGAGCTGTGGGTTCCCACTTGCACTCAGGATGTTCAGGCCGCACATTTGTAGAAACTCTGCTATGTATTTTTTGTTAGCAATTATACTATCAGCATGTAACAAGGTGTATAGACTCAACAGTCTGGGAAACAGAGGGTTAAAATCTAGTCCTGTATAGAAAGGCACCCCAGCAGTGACTGCAGAGGGATTCAGTCGTCAGGTCGTGTCTAGCACCAAAGCCTAACTGATCAGTGGGAGATTAATAGGGAAAATGCTGCTGGATTGAAGAGACAGGAAGTAGCTGATCTCCCTGGGAACAGAAGTGTTATCAGGGAAGGAAGTCAAGAAGCATGTGGAAGACTAAAGGGTGATTTTTCTATCGTGTGCCTCTTCGAGACTGGAGGAAGTCTTTTGCTGTCACCTTAGCTCTGTAGGGAGCTTTTATATTACTACTGGGCTCCAAGAGTCCTTTTCCTATATTATGTTTAGACTCCGATGACTAGACGACTGTCCCGCTCACGTTTGGGATTTTGCCTGGGCCGCTTTCTTTTTGCAATCAGCTGCTCTACAAACAGGGACTCCCTGGCATCTGAACTATAACGCTGTGTGCGTGTAAGTTTCTTGTTCCAGCTGCCACCAGTCTGGCCAGCAATCATAGTCAGGCCCATTTAACATAATGTTAGTTCTTTGTGTTAAAAACGTTTGCGATGAAATTTTATCTCAATACTTTTAAAGCAGAGACAGCTGTGAGTAGCTGTTAAATAGACACCAACAAGAGCTTAATCCAAACTATGCATGTTCGACAGTGTCTTAGATACATGTTGTGCAACAAGACCGCAAAAATTGAAGAAACTAAAACATATTAATTATTTGAAATGGAAACTCTTTTTAAATCTAGGCATCCTTTTTATATGTCTTGTTTAAATGCCACATTAATTTTTAAATCGTTGAAACTCCTTTATCTCAGCACACTTATGTTATATGGGTTACATTTTGACAAGTGGTTTTAGTTTATTATGTAACGCTTCACTAAGTAAATGCAAATTACCAATAATGACCTTTTAAATTTGAAACATGACTTTACCAAAATTTAACTTTTCAAACAAATAAGTGGGCAGAGGTTTATTTTTGTAAAGTTTGTTTTATTTCACAAATTAGTTTCAGTGTTTGCCATAGATAACACATATTTCAAAGAAGAAGTTCACATTCAATGTGACTAGGACAAATTAAAAAAAAATCCAAACCCTGGACATGTCATTAAAAACACATGGATTTTACATTCTCTTTCTTATACAGAAAATTGCATTAATAGATTTTGACCTCAAGACTAAGCCAAGGTACATGTGTTAAAGGCCCAGGAACCCTGCACTGATCCACAGCACTGGGCCTGCATACTGACTGAATAATACTGTGCACTCATGTAATAGCAGCCTGCATATGTCTCATATTAATGTTATTTTCCTAATAGTAATAGCATTAAAAGCCTACTTATTTTGCTATTGAGTTACCCTGTTAAGGATAATTCGCCCAGAAAAGCTCTCCTTGAGCATGCGAAACTTTTTGCTACATATGTAGCATTTTATAATATAGAATTGAAAATACTGAAATCACAGGGAGCTGATATTTTGATTCCAACGCTAGCTTTTTGAGTATTTTTTCAATCAAAACAAATCTGTTCTCTTTCTTGAATAATTTATTAGCAGGACTTTTGTTGCATTTCCACATGGAATTCATGAAGACAAATAATATTTTTTTGTGTGGAGAGTTTGGACGAGTGAAAATTCACACATGGAAAACAAATGAGCATGGGGAAACATTCCTCTTTGCTAATGGCTACTTGGTCTGTAGCCAGAATTCATACAGATCCTTAAAATCAAGTAAATTATGCCTGTAGTGATAGCTCCCTTTTGCTAGAGTCCCACAACGAGCACCAAATAGTAGCATAGAATAGAACTGCCAAATTTCGTTTTTCACTTCCTGATTCCTTTCAATTAGAGTATATACATTTTGAATAGACAGTCCTATACATATTTTATAGTACTGAAGGTGAAATTCGGATGTAGATACCTCGCAGGTGCAACACCCTTTCCAAAGTCATGATATCTGGGACTCATTCTCTCTGTTTGTTTAGCTGTTCACACACACACACACACACACACACACACACACACACACACACACACACACACACACACACACACTCTGCATACAGAAACCAGCTAGAACTGAGGATGTGCTTCGGAGGACAGAATTTTGCCCACCTCTTCATCTCTGCAGATTCAAAAAGAAATATGGCAGAGATGGAAGCAATCATATGCAGATCTTATTTAAACAGACCACAAAAGGAAAATGGAGAAAACCAAGGAGGTTTTGCTCTTTCATAGGTTTTCTTTCTGTACCTTTTATAAGGGATGGCAGACTCTCTTTAAATAGCTTATTGGACACACAGGTTAAGAAACCTGCCACTCATTGTGTTACAGATTAGATAAAATAACTGGTGAATTATGTGGTAGAAAATTAGGATGGATTACATGAATATCTGTTCAGACTATGATAAATATTTATAAACAATCTTCCTTGCAGAATATGTCTATGTCATTCATTTCAGAGCAATGAAAAACCTGGAACAATGGAACTAATGACTACATTGTTCCAGAGTTAAATAGTATATTTAATAAGGAAAATAATGAAATGAGCCAAATTCTTTATGAACATAACAGTGAAGCAATTAAAATAAATGTGATTTTCCAGATCAAAACTTCTGCCTGTTAATTGCTATATGGCACCTATCCTAGTCATATGAGTTTCCCTTGCAGCTGTTTTTATTTCATGATACATTTTGAAATCCCCAGAGCCTAGTCCTGGGATCTGACATAAAGACAGTTAGTCTGAAAACCAGGATAGTTATCGAGTGTTTATAATTTGTATAGATTTACTCTCAAGACAGGCCTTTGTGAACAATCACTGTTTCTTGCCATTTGCATTTTGTTTGCAATGTGTTTCCAATTAAGGTAATTTATTGGTGCATACTTCTTATACTAAAGTATGGGGATCTGTTGCCATATGTAGGAGAGAACACAAAGGCAACATCTTGGGAACAGTGTGGTGCCCTGCGCTTCTCTGGTAGTTTCGGATAAGTGCTGTCATTACTGCATTCACTTAGCGAATAGTGAAAATGTTATGAATTGTATGTGCAGTAAATAATATTAAAACTCACTTTTAAGAGTCTGAGTCACCTGTTTAATTTTCTCTCTTAAAACAGTGAGCAATATTTTCTCCTTTTCTGCCAGTTGGGTTCTCTCACTCTTTCATAATCATGGAACGTTGTTTAGCCTAAGCTATGACAATGACCATGTCACGTTCCATGGTTCAGTCAACAAGAGCACAGAGGCGATGTACAAAGGCAGGTCGATCAGTGTGCCCTTCCCATTTATGCATATCTCGGCGCTCTGATAGGCTGAGAAGGTTTGATTTGCATAATGACTTTATGGCTTCACATGGACCCCACAGCCCGACTGGCTGAGGGGAAGGTTCGGCATTACTTTACATTGACCAAGAAATAACCCTTGGCCTCTTATTTGTAGGACAGTTGTCACCAAAGCTCTGGATCATGATTTGACTGCCATCGTGCTTAGCACCGTACAAACACGTAAGAAAACATGGGCCCCGGTCTGAAGAACTGATAATCTAAGGCCTTGATCCTTCGAACACCAACGTAGGTGCTTGCTTTTAGTTGCACTTCAGTCAACGAGGCTCTGCAGGGACACATCTGCCTCATGCAGCATCTGAGCCTAAAGACAAGTGAGGGGGGTTAGGATGATTTGGCGGAGTCCATGCACTGTAGGAGTCTGTGGGAAGAGAAGCTCAGCCTAGTTCCCTTCCTGCACTTCCACTACCACTACAATTGCTCCTGCAGAAGCTAGAGAACATCTCTGTTCTGCTGAGAGTTCTGGCCTCATTCCCACTGGCAGTGGGTGCTGCATCTTGCCCCATGTAGCTGGCCTTAGAAGGGTTGGGACTGGACTGCTAGGTCCAGGTGACTGAGCCCCAGGTGAGGAGCCAAATTTAGGTGAGATTATTTAGCCCAGGATATGGTTATCAGCTCATACAAAAGAAGCACCTCGAGTTGTGTACGCACTTTGGAAGTTCAGTATGTGTCAGCCTCACGTTTCATATTAGGTTACTAGAAACTGTATCTTACTTATGTGGATTATTAAAGGAGATTAAAAAAAATCTCAGGTGCTGAAGTAACTAATGTAGTTTATCCAGCATTGAACAGATATTGGCATCTTGAGGTAAGTATCAGGAGTCAGTGATCTCAGACTCTGATATTGAACAAGCTGAAGCCATGAGCAATATGATATTGATTAGACAATATAAGTAATTATATTTACCAACACAGTTTATTGGGTGGGGTGGAAGGTGATAAGACTTTAGTCTGGAGTTTAGGGAGGACAATTAAAAATGTTGTAAGCAAAGCCCTAGTAGCCTTTGTGTTTTTCTTTTTAACAGCTATGGATTTCCTGCCTGCTATTTTAAAATTGCATGGGCTCCCTTCATAGCCGTCAGAAGGATTTTTTTAAAAAAATATGGTATCCTGGAAGTTTACTACTGATCTCAGGAGAGCTTTATTTTTTTCCAGAGACCTTACTCTGACAACGTCCACCTCTTCTACTTTTCCTTTTATCCAATGATTTTTTTTAATGGTATTGCAGAAATGTTAAAAGCCTCTACATTCAAAGATAACGTTTATCTAGCAAACACCTTTTCTAATGCTAAATGAAATCATGTCAAATTTGAATACGTTTCATATTTAGCTGCTACTTCAATTCTGTGAGGAGCTTTAATTTCCTGGGTCATGGACCCTTTCTTTCTTTCCCTGGCTGTTGCTCCCCCCCCGCCCCGCACCCCCGGATCCCAATGGCTATCAAATGTCCAAAATTCAGTTTTATTTCACACCTAGTGACGATGGGAGATAAATAAAACTTGATCTGCAGACCTTCAACAGAACAATAGTTGCTCATCAAAAGAGTAACTTGTACTACTTGATTCTCTGCTGTGTCTCTAAATGACTATTATTTGAATTTTGTGCCTGGCCCATTGGTAAGATTTTACCTTGTAAAAAATCTGGGAGAAAAAACAGAAGTGGCTCTACGGTCATTTGTTTCTAGACATGATTTGGAAGATTGCCAGGCTCCTCAGAAATAGCAGCAGCCACGGACTAAAGTGATGTACAGCAAACGCTTACTGTAAGCTTCGAGTCAGATCATCTACAGTCTTTAAGTCATCTTTGTGCTCTCCTGATTGTTCTGTCTCCTAGAGGCCTTTTCTCAGCCCCAAATATACTATACTATACACCCAAATAGTCCCTCTCATTACAGTTAAATTGTTTGGGATTCAGTCATAATCATCCCACAGCAAGCAGTAGGCCAATTTTTGCCAAGTGTTTAAAAAAATCCAACAAGAGACCAGGAGTATGTGGGCCATCATGAGTCACTGGTGTAAGTGGGTATGACTTTAAAGGCAGTCCTTGCAGCAGGGCTGAACTTCACCCCTGGCTGAACTTCACCCCTGCTCAGAAAGGCAGTGTGGTTAACTCTGGGGCTTTTATCACGAGTCTCACAATTTGTGGTATTTTTCTTAAACCTCCAGCTTCTGGAGTCATGTGACGATATAAAATAATCTCCATTTTCATTTAAAAATAAAACCGACCCCCTTATGGCTGTGGAGAAAAAGCTCGACAGTGTGACCCTCTAAATATAAAGAACTCAGAATTGATTATTCCTTTAAAAATATTGTGATTTTAAGGCAATCGTGTTTATTTTTAGGGCTGGGTTTGTGATTTCTGAACGCTTGGGGCTGGCAATATTGAAAAGAACAGCACAAGCTGGCAGGTCCCACTTAACCCTCAAAATAAGGTGCAAGTCGGATTTATGCATGCACAGGAATGACTTTTACCTCCTATGTTTATAGCTTCCCTACCCCCCCATACAAATAAAAGCAAGCATCCTCTTCCAAAGAGTGACACCTACAGACACCGATATCCTAAAGTGGCTCCTTTTGTTTAAAAAAGATCACTCACCTCCTGAGGTTGCCAACTCCCAGGATATGGTCACGAAGGTCGTGAATTTGTGGCATTAACACTGGCTTGTCCCAGTCTCACCAGAAGCTCCTGGCAGTGCAGGATTTCTGCCCTCCCCGTGACTGACCCTGCAGGGCCTCTGCAGTTCTGTGGCTGAGGCTGCTGGGAATCTGAGGCCGCAGGGCTCCCCCGTGTCGTTTTTCAGCGGCCACCACAAGCAGAAGCTGCTGCTCTGCTCACTGTGTCTTGTAGGGTGAATCTCTGCTTGGTGCTGCCTCTGCTGAGCATGGCACAGTAGCCTGGGGGCAGGCAGACTCTCCCGCTATCCGTCACCAGATAGGGGAGAGAGAATCAGAAGCGAGAAGCTGGTGGTGGTTAAAAAGGATCCCAGGAGTGTGTGCGCACCCTCTCCCATCATTCCCTGCCAGTCTGCCCACTCCCAGATGTGGGTGGGGCAGTATCCACCGGGAGAGAGCTGGGGGAGGGAGGGGAAACTGGACAGGAGCTGTACTTAGGGTAGAGGGGAGAGAGCTGGGCAGGAGCCAGGGGCAGTGTCCTAGAAGGGGGAGAAACTAGGCAAGGGGCAGAGAGGGAAATTGTGCAGGACTACGTGATGGGAATAGCTGAACCGGGCACTGGACAGCAGCAGTGCCCAGTGGAAGTAGGAAGTGTAAGGGCTGATGCCTATTGGAGAGAGAGGGATGCAAGGAACAGAGGGGAAGCAATGTCCACCCCCAGCAATCAGATTTTTGTACCTGTGAAGTAGCTAACAATTGGGGTTGAGCAAATTTGCTTACATAGAGGAAAATCAGTCACTGCTTCTGGCAGTGGTATAAAACAGAAGACATTAAGCACTGCGCTTTGGTTAAAGAGAGTGAAATTCCCACAGAGATGAAGGGAAAATTTCGTGGCTCTCTAAGTTAATTTTGAAATGACTCCTATAAAGAGCAACACTCCGAAGCTAATAAATCCTGACTGAATAGTTAGTATCTGTATGTTATGTAATTCTTTGTAATCTCTCCAGTCAGAGAAAATATTTAAAATCAACCATGCTGAAAAGCTCCTGAAAGACCCACTGAAGTAACTAAGGCCTGATTCTACAAATACTTAGGCAGTGTCAGTAGTTGTCCCATTGAAATCAATGCTGGATGTGGGTCTTCTGCGAGAGAGAGAGAGAGAGAGAGAGAGAGAGTGTGAGTGTGAGTGTGTCTTCTGCCAATGTGGTCCCATTAGGGTTGCCAACTTTAGACTTGCACAAACCCTTGCTCCGCCCTTCCTCCAAGGCTCCGCCCTCACTCACTCCATCCCCCCCTCCCTCTGTCACTTGCTCTCCCCATCCTCACTCACTCGATCATTTTCACTGGGCTGGCTCAGGGAGTTGGGGTGAGGGAGGGGGTGAGGGCTTCAGCTTGGGGGGTGCAGGCTTTAGGTTAGGATTGGGGATGAGGGGCTTGAGGTGCAGGAGAGTGCTCTGGGCTGGGACTTAGGGGTTTGGAGGTGTGGTGTTTAGATGTTGCTTGTAATTATTAGAACTGGGAGCACTGGCTGTTGGGAGTCTGAAAGGACAGGAAACAGGAAGGAGGGAGTTGAGAGGCTGGGAGAGCTACAGAGGGTGCAGCAGCAGCTTGGTAAAGAGGTTTCCACTTTAAAATAAAGACCTGTTGAAGTTTGTGAGTACCTTGCCTGACTGATACAACAGGAGGGGGATCAGGACTGGGGCAGGGTGTTGGGGCACAGGGTGAGGGTGTGAGAGCTCCGTCTGGGAATGAGGGCTCTGGGGTGGGAGGAGGGGGTGCAGGCTCCAGGCAGCTCCCGGAAGCAGCTGCATGTCCCCACTCCGGCTCCTATGTGGAGGTGCGGCCAGGTGGTTCTGCGTGCTGCTCCGTCTGCAGGCACCTCCCCCACAGCTCCCATTGGCTGCGGTTCCCAGCCAATGGGAGCTGCAGAGCTGGCATTTGGGGCGGGGTGGTGCAGGGAGCCCCCTGGCTGACCCTAAGCCTAGGAGCCAGAGGGGGGACATGCTGTTGCTTCTGGGAGCCGTGCGGCGCCAAGGCAGGCAGGGAGCTTGCACCGCTGACCAGACTTGATTTAGCCCACTCAGCAGTGCTGATCAGAGCCACCAGATCCCTTTTCAACCAGGCGTTCTGGTTGAAAAACGGACACCGGGCAACCCTAGGTCCCATGCATATGAAGAGCGGAGTGGCTATATTATCTGAATGCAGAAGGGCCTAAAAGCTGTGAAATTAAAAATGCTTGAAATTGCTTCTTTTCAACTCCAAAGAAATTGTAGAAGGGTTGTTATTTTGGAGAGGACTTGTTTCCCCAGCATCTAAAGGACAGCAAAGATCTCAATGCAGCTTTTGGTAAACAAAAACAAAAAACATTTAAAATAGAAGAAAACTACCAAAACAAAACACTTCACAATGCGCACACAATTGTGCAGATGAAAGAAGAAACCGTATGTGACAGATATTAGTCACATTGCTTAATGCCTTACTGGAAGACACTCAAATACTATAGGTCTGAGGGGGATATAAAATAAAATATGCAATAAAAGAGAGTAATATAGAACTGGATAATTTGGGGCCTTGAACTGAACTGGTTGGACTCCATGGTATTCTTCAGGATACTTGAGTGACTGTCCCTACCACACATGCTCACCAGGGTCAACAGAAGCTACTTTGATTTTTTTCCCCCAGGCCTGTGTAAGAGGGAGAGAAGATAACAGATAAAGCAGGGGTGTTAGTTGGTATCTGCTACAGACCCCCAAATCACACTAGGGAACAGGATGACTGGCTCCTTTCACCCCCCATCTATATGACGTAGGAAAAAGCTGCATATTCAGGGCACTTCAGGTTGAATGACATAAGCTGGAGGTCTCATGCTGCCTAACCAAAAAGTGTTGCAACAACACAGGGGGACTCTATAATAGACCTAGCCTTGCCGGATGAAGAGGAACTCATCACAGAACTAAATATTAATGGTCACTTAGGTACAAGCGCTCATGATTTGATCACATTCATAACATTCCAACAGTATGAAGTCCAGACCAGTAATCGATATACTCGAGGCTTTAAAAGGTCCAATTTCACAAAGCTGAAAACAATTATGAACCAAATCTGCTGGGAGGAAGAATTTAATCAGAAAAATGTGAATGATAATTGGGACTTGTTTAAGAACACTTTACTAGATGCCCAAAAAGCCACAATCCCACAACTGAGTCAGAAGCCTATACTGGTTCAAAAAATGACCTGATTGAGAAGTGAAGTGAAGGCAGCTTTATCTCTCTCTCTCTCTCTCTCTCACACACACACACACACGTAATGAATATAAATCAGAAGCTAGAAATGGTAGAAAATTGATAAGAGAAGCAAAGTGACACAAGGAGAAATTACGACAAGCAGAACTAAGGACAATAGGAAGGAGTTTTTAAAGTCAATTAGGAGCAAAAAGAATCCTGACAATATTATTTGTCTATTACTAGATGAAAATGGTAGAATTATCATCAATAACGCAGAAAAGGCTGAAGTGTTCAATAAATATTTCTATTCTGTATTTGGGGAAAAACAGATTATGTAGTCTCATCAAATGATAACACACTACCCATTCCACTAGTATCTCATGAGGATGTCAAACAGCTACAAAAGTTAGACAATTTTTAAACATCAGGTCCAGATAATATATGAATTTCTCCCATCAGCTGAGTTCGCATCTCAGACCAGAAGGGAGGAACGGAATAAAAGCTCCTAACAAGGAAGAACAAGTATCTCATTGCTGCTGGGATTCCAAGGTCAAGGTTTCTAGGCATAAGCAATGGATCCCCAGCTGCTTAGCATGGGTTAGTCCTACAGGATATATATAAATTTGCTTATTACACAAGCTTCTATTACTCTTCTTTAAAATAGAAATACAAATGATTTACTATATGTTTGTCTGCTTTAACCTTGTAAAGAACTCTCTTATTTCCTTTTCCTATCAATAAATCTATATATAGTTTATTACAGGATCGGTTGGCTACAAGCGTTGTCTTTGCTGTGAGATTTAAGGTGCAATTGACCTGCACGAAGTGACGGATCCTTTGGGACTGGGAGTAACCTGAATGTTGCTGTGATTCGTGATGTAAGGGACCATCTATCACAAAGGTAGGAGTGCCTAGGTGACAAGGTAGATCGGAGTACCCAATGGAACTGTCTGGGACTCCACGTATAGGCTGCTATATTGCTATATCGATAATTGGTTGGTGAAACCTAAGTATAGAATTCACAGCCAGTTTGGAGTGAGCCTGCCATTCACCAAAAATGCCAGATGGAGGTATCAGGCCACAGAATGACTCCACTCCACCCCAAGAAGGTAACATCAGGTAGCTGGGGAAGGGAGGTGTTAGGAGAACGGGCTTATAGCAGGGTCTGTCAAAAGTGTTGGGTAGTTCAGAGGAGCATAGAGTTTTGGATGTTTATCTGAATCATACCCCCAAATGTCCTTGGTTTCTGCATAACTAGCTTTACAAGTAGTTTTAAATGCTGGAGCTGGCTCACTGCATGTTTTTATCTGTAGTTTTGTGACAGTGAAGCTGGTTTACTGCTTTACATGTAATTTTGCTGCTGGAGGCTGGTTATCTACATGCTTTTATATGTTTTGCTAGTGAGATGCTGCTATCTTTCTCTTCTGCACGAAAAGGGGCTGATGCTGAATTCTTGATTCAATGACCAAAATAGTTACCAATGAAATTGCTGAAAACTGGATGGAATTTTTTTTCCCCATGTGAACGTCTACCAAATTGTTCGTTTCCAAAAACTCTACTAACTGAGATTTACTAACAATTCTGGATACTTTTTTTTTAAAAAAAAATCACTAATGCATATATGGTAAATACACTAAGTCGAGAACAGAGCATCTGTCTTTCTAAGTTCACAAAAGCCTGAAAGGAAAAAAAAAATCTATTTTCCAGGGTTCTGAATCTAACAGCATCACAAGTTATCACTAGGAAAACATTTCAAAAGCCTGAACTTGCACTTGTGGAAAAAGGAACACAGATAGAGGAAACAGATAAATACACGTTGTGTTAGGAGGCTTTGTTTTCTGAAATGATATATTGTTCCGGAGAAGAGGTTAGCAAACAAATTATTGTCTTTTTCCAATCCAGCCAGGTCTTTGGTACTACAGACCAGATGGTGAGGTGAGGCAGATTAAAAGTTAACTGACAATAGGTCGGTATCACAGGAAAAGTGCCCTAAGTTTATCTATTGTTAAATGATATAATTTATCATCTTTGAGGGTTAAGGAGCAATTTCTGTGCCTTTCCTACTTTTTGAACAAAGATTTATAACACAGATAATCCCAATTTTAGATATTTGCTGCAGGTTATATTTGAAAGAATTTCCCAAAAGACTGATAACCCTTTTTTTCCTTAAGCACAGTCACTAATCACTAATATGATGCTTGCTTCAAATAACTGTATTGACGGTCTCTGTACATGATAAATTTTCATTTAGTCTATGATCAGCTGACAATATGCAAGTTTGCAGATACCAGTAATTGAGTACAGATAACCTTGACTGTTGACCTATGCAGAGCCATAACTGTCTAGTTTTCATTGTTTCTGTTTTTGCTATTTGACACAAAACTGATGTGGACTGAATTTATATGGTAGCCATTCATTACAGTGGAAACAGCTTATCATTTTGGATGTACATTGTAAGAAGTTTTTATTTATTTCACTTACTGAGATGGCAAAAATGAACCTGATTGGGCCAATTCAGTATTAGCGTTAACCCTTAAGAAACTAGTAAATACCTACATGAATGTCACTTGAGCACAGGTTAATTTCCTCCAGCTGAACACTCGCCTTTGGGGTAGGTTGGTATGGCTAGTGAGGAGGGAGGGTTTCTAGTAACTAAGGAAAAGGGCCCGATTGGGACCATAAGGATTCATTAATACTTCCCCTATTGGCAATGGCCTCATGATGCAATTCACCAACTTTGCTGCCAGTTCTTGATCCCTTTCTCAGGCCAGGAACAAGCACAGAGAAGTGGGATCAGCCAGTTGGTTGGGAGAAAAGAAGGGGACAGGGCTGGTGGTCTTGCCACATGCTCTACGACAGAGACTTCTGGTCCTGTCTGTTTTTTGGGGTTGAGAGAATTTCTCTGGTGATCACTGTGTAGGAAGGGTGAGGTCGGGTTCATGGAAGGGACTCAATTTGTGAGGGAAGGAAGCAAGAGACATGAGAAAGGCAGAGCTTTTGGGACTGGCTGGAAAGGCTGAAGTACCATGCATGAGCTTTGTAAGGGTTAATATACCATCATCATGGATATTACTGGTGGACTCCCTATAATAAAGGAAATGTGCTTGGATTTTAATATGTTGATTTCTTTGTAGTTAGAATGATTCGTTTTATCTAGCAATGAGCGCAACACAGTATTGTCGAGGTACTTAATGTGTAAAGCTGGGGTTTGCAAAGGAGCTTATGGGTGTTAGCTACCCAAATCCCCTTGAACTGCAGTGGCACTGGGTGAGTAACTCTCCTAGGCTGCTTTGAAAACCCTGGCCTAAAATAATAGTATTGATAGAATACATTCAAAACCACAATAGACTCTGTTAATTATATTGATTAACAATGACTTTATGCTCTATTTATTTTGAGTTTTTCACTTTCAACCTCACTGAGGTTTCTATAGGTATAGCTTACCTATAAGGAGGAGGTTGTTTTCTAAACTATTTAGGAAGTTTTAACTAAGTTTGCAGGTCATTGCTATCTAAACCTCAGACACAAAACATAAATCATTACACGAGCGAGCTTTTGCTTAAATAAACATTATTCAACAATATAACTATAACATTACTTATATAAACTATATAAGAACCAGGGGGTACTCAATACAATTAAAAGGAAGAGACTATAAAATGGTTCAAAGGAATATATATTTCAATGCAAGGTACAACTGACCATTAGAACTCACTGCTGGAGGATATTACTGTGGCAATGTAATGGGGTGTACTCACCTCTCACAAGTGCCCCCTGGCCAAGTGCGTGTGCCTGCACACTCTCTCTACCTGTTTGTGGTGGGCCCTCCAAACAAGTCACACTCAGTCTGTACATGAAAACAAAGCAAACCCCTTACGGCAGTGGTGGGCAACCTGCGGCCCATCAGGGTAATCCACTGGCAAGCCACAAGACAGTTTGTTTACACTGACCATCTGCAGGCATGGCTGCCTGCAGCTCCCAGTGGCCGCGGTTCGCTGTTCCCAGCCAATGGGAGCAGCAGGAAGTGGTGCAGGCTGCAGGGACGTGCTGGCTGCTGCTTCTCGCAGTTCCCATTGGCCGGGAAGGGCAAACTGCGGCCACTGGGAGCTGCGAGCGGCCGTGCCTGTGGACGGTCAATGTAAACACACTGTTTTGTGGCCTGCCAGTGGATTACCCTGATGGGCCACATGCAGCCTGCAGGTTGCCCACCACTGCCTTACGGGATACAAGTCCAACAGGGGCCTCTCTCAGCACCCTCTGTAACGTCTCTCTCAAGATGTCCCTGCTCCAGTATAGCGCAGTGCCTCAGTGCTCTCTACCTGGAGGCAATGTCTTCGCCCTCGCAGGGCCTTTCTGGCCACAGCTCTCCCAGCTAGGCCATTATAGTTCAGTTCCACTTCTGGGGTGCCTCAAAGTCCAGGCCACTTTCCCAGTGACTGGTGGGGGGTGAGGAAACCCAGGCCCACCCTCTATTCCAGGTCCCAGCCCAAGGACCCTATAGATAGCAGCCATCTGCCATGTCCCTTTAAATAAACTCCATTGCTGCTATAATTCCCTGGGCCACTTCCCTGTGGCTCCAGCACATTCTACACCCATACCTCAGGGCCTTGTCCTGGTCACGTCCCAGCAGCCAGCCCAGAGCATCATCCGCTCACCTCCAGCTCTAGCCAGGAACTGATCTCTGGCCCTGCAGCTCTTCTTATACTAGCCTGCTGGGCCCTGATTGGTTGATTCCCCCACAGCCTCTCTAGGCAGCTTGGAGGACCTCTCTACTGCCCTTTTCTGGGGTGGGGTCTGGCAAGGCCACAAGGCCTCCAGCAAGGGGCCTTAGGACCTAGTTCACCATGTGGCAGGCAAATAGTTTGCTAATTGCCCCCCAAAAAGGATTATGGTCAAAGCCTGATCCACACTCAAGTAAATGGCAAAAACTATATTGATTTCAGATGGGGCAGGATTTCACTCAAGTGCTATATGAGAAAGAATGGGGATATTCCAGCTAAGATCAAAATGATAAGGATTAGCAATCCGTATGCTTCAGGGTATACATTGATCACCAGGCAGATGAAATACTCCTAATTTTATAATACAATTACCGCAGGTGCACTCAGAGTTTAAAATCATCTTAAAGACAACACCTCCAGCAGAGGGGACCATGTTCAAGGAACCACAACCGGCTCTCTGGGGCCACCATCTAGCTACGATAAATACTTATGTAGCTCCCAATACCTAGTATCTGAGCATCTCACAATTTTAATGCAATTATGCTGACAACACCTTTGTACAGTAGGGCTGCACAATTATCCCCATTTTGCAGATGGGGAACTGAGGCACTAAGGGACTTGTCCATGGTAACCCAGGGAGTCTGTGGCCAAGCAGGGAACTGAACCTGGGTCTCCTGAATCCCAGGCTAGTGCCCTAAAGGCCACTGGGCCAATCCTTTCTCTTTCAGCTTGGACATATTGGAAAATCAAGGTCATAGAGTTCAAGTGTGGTTTGCAAATCACTCACCTAATACAGTTGCATGAGAGAACTAATGGTCAACATGAGCCATTCAAGGGATGCTGAAACTTCAGTTTAGTTTTCAGAAGTCAGCATTCAAGTTACTGTCATTGTGTGATCACCTCCAGCACACCCCCTTCTGGCCTCCAGGTAACCCTGCAAGCAGCCCTTGCCTCAGTCTCCCCCTTCAAGGGGCTTTTTCAATATCTCATGCACCCTTTTGTCCACTCACAGCTCTTCTTGGGTTCTGCTTTATGAAATTAAAAGACATTCAAAACAACATTCTCAAGTCCATCTGTTTACCTGCTTATCAGGTCATCCCCTGCCAGGCCTTTGTGCCGGCAATCTCACTTCCCAAGTCCCACCATTCTGTGCTGGAGCCTACTTACTCCTAGCAGCCTCTGTCCTCTCCCTCTACATCTTCTCTCTACCCCCACTCTGGGGCTTCTCCCTCTGCAGCCCTTTATAGGAGAATCAACTGATCCCTGTTCAGGTGTGTGTCCTCAAATAACCAGGGTTGGTTGGCCCCAAGCCTCTAGCTTGTAAAGAGGCAAGCCACCCTGTTACAGTGGGAGAGGCATCAACAGGTCTGTGGTCAAAGGGTAATTATATCTAGTGCTAAGTCATCTGATGACAGGCTTTAAGGGATAAAAAAAAATACATGCAAAATACCACCACTGGCATACAGTAAGCATGGCATTTGGTATTGCCCTGAGCCCAGCCTCTAAAGCCCTTCTGAGCAAACACTTCATGGTTGGAACTTCATGGGTTTGAGGGGCTATGTCCCCTCAGAGCACAGGGAGGGAACCACTCAGTGCACTCTCACATGGGAAATCTCCACTCTTTGCGGTGGATTTCCCATTAGATGTTATTGCTGCTCAGAGCAGCACTAACTGTTCTTCTGTGCAAGTCCTACCTGCAGAGGAGAATGGGGCAGTGTGCATCTACTGACCACTGCCCATGAGAGGGCTAGTTGGGGAGAAGTATGGAAAGGCTGCATTTCCACAGGAATGGAACCTGATTTCGCTAAAGATTTTGGGGGCAGCCTTATGGTCAGATTCATCTGAATTGCTGCCAACCCTTTCCCATTTGAAAGGGATAGAAGAAACTGCGCTGAATTTCTTGCAAAGTTTTTCACTGAGGGAAGAATAAAGTGTCCTTCTGAGAAAGGTGTTTGTTACCAGTAGGTCTACGACCTGTTTGTACAATCATGAAAACAGAGTAGTCATATGAAAAAGGATTCTAACTACAAAACAATCACAGGTCAGTATGAAATTCCATCAGGCAGCATATTTTTATATGGACTCAAGCAGATCTTGAGCAGAAAAGTTATTAAAACGTTCACTTATACTCACATACTAGGTGGAAGTAAGGTGGCATAGTCCAGAATTACATGCCCCTCTCTCTATTCTATTGAATTTGAATGTTTTAATGTTATTATATAGTGGTTATTCAGGTTTCGCTCATACAGTATAAACACTAGGAATGCTGTAGGACCTATAAGAACAAATGTGAAAAGAAAATGGTTAATAGGAACCCTGAAACCACCTTAAGTGATATAAAGAAGCATGTGGAAAAATTGATATCCCTGTTTAGTGTTTTTTTAAAGTTGTGCTTTTAACTCTTTTAATGGGGGCTGAAGGGAGGGGCGTGAGGAGAGGGAAGCAAAATGACTGTAGGAAGAAGTCTTCCACATCAGAGTCTGACTGTGCTTTGAAGAATCATTGCTGTTTCAGTCAAGCTAAGATGAATTGGAGTTTAGGAAATGGCTATTACGTATCTTTCTGTAAAATGTTTTCTTTGCAAATACATTAAAAAGCTGGCAAAGCCATTAAAAATTTTTTTTTGACTCCACCTACTTGGCCAGCGTGCCTGGCCTAGACTGTGCAGGCTGAACGGTGCAGCTGAGGTCTGTTGTGAACATGGAAAACCAGGAAACTGTGGGGATGTAATGACTAATTCAGGGGCTGTGTTCATGTTCCTAGTTTATTTAAGGATGCGTGATGCATAAAATCACCAAAAACTTTTAATAAATAAGTCTCTTGCTGCCCATTGGTATTTCCCCCCTCCCCCACCTCAAGAGTGATGAGTGTTAGAAAAATATGTTCCTTTCATAGATTTCCTTTTTAGGCATAACACTTACCAAGAACGCTCCTCTCTTGTAGTGCAGGGATATTTATTTATCTTAAGTGAATCAAATCATATTGCCAAACAATCATTATAGAATCATTAACAGGTTAATCATT
>CM065787.1:12966643-12986643 GCA_033296515.1 Macrochelys suwanniensis | reverse complement strand
TTCTTAATAAAGGGGAATTTTCTATTCATGGAATACCTATAGAAAAGTGTTCTCTCAGCACATTGTTAAATATGATTGTGTCATCCAGAAGCTGTGCCGTGCCTACAATGTATATTTCATTTCAAGTCAATAGGCATTTGAGCTAGTTAATAAATTTTTAACAACACTGTAGACTAGACAGGTTCATCAGCCATTCAAAAGGAACAACAGTTCAGTTGTCAGTGCAGTGTTAATTTCTTTCACTTCCAACTGACCTTAACTAAGCCTAGATTTTGAGATTAGTATTGCAATGTTTTGCCTCGCTTGTTTAAAAAAATCACAAACACAGATTTGCAACTATTTTGCCTTTGAGAGTTTTAGATTCAATGTCAATACTCTGCAGACTGTTCCTCCAGCCTTGATCTGCTTCACTGTCTCGGGTCCAAGGCTCCTAGAGAAGACATGCCGTCTGTTTTCATTCTCTGATGTGGCAAAGGTGCAAGGTTGAACAACCAGAGCCTAATTAAAGTGCTGAATTGTAAAATCAATATGCATCAACATACACTAGACATTATACTAAACAGATGAAAATATTTAGTCAGTACAGAATGAATGTGCGCCAGCTTTGGGATCTTTTTTTCCCCATTCTTTTGCTAGAGATCAGATGGTTCGACAACACAAAACTAGCAGAATACAGAGCTGTTTTACCAGTAAGAAGACATAATTAAACTTTTATACTTGCATTCCTTTCAATTTTGTGTGTTAAATAAAAGCTTCGAGTTGTTGAATTTTTATTTTTTATTTTTCCCCTGACATGCATTCAGTCACCCTCCCTTTACAATAATTTACAACCATTTTACTAATGACTTCTAAAAGGCAGGGCTCTCTTGGTCTTAAAGGTTTGGGTTACCTCTAGTCCAGTCCCTGATTTGGAAAAGCATTTCTATTCAGGAAAGCACTTAACACACATGCTTAAGTCCCACTGACATCAAGCCAAAAAGATGTAAGCACATGCTTAAGTGGTTTCTTAATCATGGGCCCTGAAGACAGGGATAGATATTTTTTTTTGGAGTCCAAAATGCACTAAAATAATCTATACCTATTAGTTACTTACCAGCAGCATCAACAGCATCAAGGACCTATGACCTGTTATTTATTCATCTATAAAGGGGCAAGTACATAAAACCTACAGCCACCTGTGATCACCATGGAAACTACACTGTTGGCTGATGATTTTCTTCAATTCACCTTAAAGACTACCGGCAGACAGTTGAACACCTGACCTCTAGTGAGCTGGTTAATTAAGGAATCTTGAAGGACTTTACATATTTCTTATAATTTTAACTAAGATACTGAGCTGATGAAAATTGTTCAAATGATGAATAAATCCACTCGTACTGCATGCATATTATTATTTCAACAACCTTCCCTAGCTTTGCCAATACCTGTGTAACAGAAATATTATTTACAGCCTTTCGCGTAGGGAAGAAGGTTCATTTTCTGGCTCTAAGTTCTGCCTTGAGACTGAGTGAGAGATTAGCAAAGGTAATGAAAGGAAATACATGTTTACTCTCAAGTACTACAAGCATATTGTCGGCAATATTGGAATTCTTAGAAATCTGATGCTAAATGTCACCTGAGTCAGTGGCAGAACTTAGTGTCCCTTTTGAGTCTCAGGCTGTGTTGATTGGAAATGACGAGGACTCTCTATCATAAACTGTTAACACAAAATGCCGGTAATGTTTTAAACAAGCTTAAAGGGATGAGATAAAGATAAAGTTAGGCTTTGTTTTACTCCACAGCACATTCTATTTGATGGGCTCCGTCTTGTCCTCTGGATTCATGTAAGGGATAATAAATGACAAGGTATGGGCTGTGAGACAGCAATATGCATCCGGTGAGTGGCGAGGCATGAGGTCAAAGACAGAGTGCCTCTAGCATGTCGGGAGGGGTTACTGTTTCATAAGAGCTGCATGCTCTGGAATGTGTTACTCCGCTTGATAAAGTGGTGACTCCTTCGTTACATTTTTAGCGTTTCAGTAGCTTTCCGTGTAAAGATAATATATAATTGTGACGCAGGGTCATCTGGATCCCAGAGCCCAGGGACTCAAAGAGATAAAAGGTCAAATCTCAGTTGATTGGCAACAAGAGATACAAACAAACCAACACAAAAACTCGGACAACCCATTTCTTCTCACTGGGGTCCCTTACTAGCCACCTTCATTCAGCATCGACAGGTCTTGCCTGCACCAGACTCCCACTGGCAACTCTCTTATTTTATATCCCAATCTGCCCTGCTCTTAAAGGGACAACACTCTATCAAAGTAATCATGTAGATTATAAAGCAAATGTGCATGGAAACATGCAATATTGTAAATACTTGTATCAACACCTCCTATGTTGTCATATTATACTTTTAAGTAATCCTGGGGGTAAAGATACAGAATAATGAACAAGGATTGGAAGAAAAATACTCAAATACAGTTAAAAATATTCAGTGAACATCTGCTTAAGGGAGATAATGGATGGTAAATTAGACATGAGTTTGCAATACAAACTCAATACAAAACAAAATAGGTATACACAATTGCAGGCTGCGTATTAAGAGACAGGACATTTAACACCTTTCGTAAATTACTCTTTGCTACACCTGGAATATTACAGTCAGTGTTGGGCATCTGATACCAGAATGATACCAATATACTGGAAAGCATTCAGAGAAGACACGCAAAAGTGATTAGGGGGTTGGAATCAAATGCTTTGTGAGGAAAGATTAAAAGAATTGAATGCATATATAGCTTGGCTAAAGGATGACCAAAAAGGGGACATGATAACAATCCATATACTTATGAAGGGTGTAAACACCCAGGAGACAGTGTAATTCTTTAGGTCGGCACAATGATGTATAAGAATAAATGAAAATAAGAAAGGAAAACATGGCTAAATAGTGGACACAAGCATTTGGTGAAACATGTCAACATTTGTCAGATAAATTATTTGCAATGAATAATTTGGTCAATTCTCAAAAATAGTGTAACATTTATTTGAAATGCATATCAACGGAGGAGTTTAATTTTGATATTAACCAGGTTGTTGAAGTCCCTGATTCTCATGGATGGACCTCTAAACCCACAAACAGTTGTGCTGACGCTGTCAGAGTTCATTGCACGATTGGGGGACTGTCTCTCATTACTCCTTCTCCTACGGGGCTGTTTTAAGTGCCGTCCTGTGCGTGCAATTCTGCTGCCATCTTTTTCCTGCTAAATTCCCCTGTTGCTACTGTTCTAAGGGCAAAGACAAAGGTGAATGTGGAGGGGACTCATCCTCCCACTTTTCTTAGCCAGAGATTTAAACCCTTAGCCCTGACCTTCCCACTCTACATCCTGCCTTCTTCTGCACCTCATTACTCATTGAGCTGTCAGAGCCTGGACTCCAGCCTGCTAGATTAAAAACTGCGAGTTTATTTAAAAGGAAACAAAACAAAAACACACCAGTTTTCCTCATTGCTGGCAGCCATCAAGATGCCTCATTTTTCAGGACCACACAAGGAGCAAAGACAATGCCACAATGCAAGCTAACTTGCTGCTCAGAAAGTGCTGGGCATGGCTGGGGACACCTCAGAGACTGGGACCCCAGCTACACCGCAATTTCAGCACTAACGAGGATGCCACAGTAATTTTATAGCATTTCACCTAGTTATTTGGAAATAAGGATAACAACAGTGGGCCAAATTTTCACCGAGGTCTCAAATTGACTATCATGAGTGCATGTGCAAATGCCTCCCTCTGTTTGGGTGCTGTGAGCCAGCTTTGATGGGAGAGAGGAAGGATGGTTCAGAGGTTCCAGTGCTAGCCTGGTTTTTGGGAGCCGGATTCAATCGACTGCTCTGCCACAGACTTAATCTGACATTGGGCAAGTTACTTATCCTCTCTGTGCTTTAGTTCCACTTCAGTACAATGAGGATAATGCTGCTTCCTTACTTCAAAGGGTGTTTTGATACTCAGCTCAGAGACGATGGTGATGGAGGAGAGGGGGCACATAAGAACCTCAGACAGATGGAATGAAAGGGTGAAGACATTCCTGGAGTTCTTACCGCTCTGGAGGACTGGCCTTCCCAGAGTCTTTGTGTGGGGGATGGACACTTCCTGAATCTAGTGGCTTGCTCTTCCTGAGGGGTGAAGTAGACCTTCCCAGATTGGGTGACTGTACTTGGGGCCCTTTTCCAGACTTCAGCTCCAGCTTTCTGGATGTGCTTTGGAAAGGTTCCTGTCACCTTTTTGGAAGCAGGAAAGGAAGGTTTCCCTCAGTGCCAAAATGGTGCAGAGTGTGGATTTTTTCACCTTCCCCACTGCAACCTGGAGGGTTAGTAGGCCGGAGGGGGGTTTTGAATTCTTTGCCTGTCTTTGGAACTTCATCTGGGTCCAGTATGGCTTCTGTGGTGAAATGGAGGATCAATTCCTGAGTAAACCTGAACATAGGATCAGGAAGAAGGACCATAATTTGCACTGCAATGCCATCCTTGCCCGAACTTTTAACTCTCGCATGAGAAGACGGCGTCTGGGGTATCAGCACCAGTGCAAAATCTCTTATGGTGTCTGTCTGAATAGAAAAGCAGTTAAAATTGCTGGCCCTACCCTAAAAGTCCTTGGCTGAGGCCCATGCTGGACCACATGCCAAGTAGTTTGCAGTAGAGTGGTTAAACCTCATGAAGTTTAAGTTTAAGAAAAGTTGTGGCCTCTGCTTAACCCAATATTCTGTGTGGTGTCTTCATTTCTACTATGTCTACTGTGTTTGCATGCAGACTATGGGCTGGATATGCTGACTGCATTGCCCACGTCTGGGAAGACTGAAACATTGATGAGGGCTAGCTGGGTATGACTCCGACAAAACTTCAGATAAAACCGAGATGATGTTGGTTGTGGGAAGCAACCAGAAGGTGCACATGTGTTATTTCTGCCCCTGTGATTAAGTATGTCTGTCGGTCTTTTGTTGACCAAGTTTGCAATCTGGGGGTCTAGGCAGACTCCTGACTGCTATTGCAAGATCAGGTAGAAGCTACAGCCAAATCTGCAACTGACTAGGAGGCTGCAACCATTTCTTTCAGATACGGGCCTTGCAACTGTCACCCTTGCCTTCATCACTTCAAGAGTAGATACTGCAGTGGGGTTACCTCTTAAATTTGTTCCAAATTGCTGCTGGTGCAAGATTTCATGGCCTGCTAAGTGGTGTTTCTTTCCAGTAGCATATTAAACCTATGCTCTGCAATCTGCATTAGGTGCCTTTAGGGTCCCAAATAGATTTTAAGATGAAGGTTTTGACCTGTAAAGCCCAATATGGCCCAGGAACTACTTATAAAAGAGACCATCACACCCCACTTGACCAATGGCCACAGCTGTGCTCAGTGCAGGTGTCTGAGCTGAAATCCCATTGGCACAGGAGACTGGGCAGCTGGAAGGATGCTCTCCGTTGGGGCCCCAGACCTTTGGAATGTGCTTCCTCTCTCTAGGTTTGTAACAGCCCAAGTTTATTAAGCTTCCAATCTTGCTGCAAGATCCATCTCTTCTCCCTTGTCTGTGAGGAGATGGGTATTGTGCAGGACTGGGTAGCAGCGTCGTGGGACTCTCGTGGGGAGTGTGAGGAAGGTCAATTAGTTCTTGTTATATTTATGTTGTTGTTGGGCTATTCGGTTTGAATAGGGCGGTAACTGATGGGTCTGAGCTTGCCAAGAGCCCCGGGGGGTGGGGCGCTCTGTTATTGGAGTTTGTGAAAATCCAAACCCTTGTGCGTACAAGTCGTAGAATGTACACACTCAAAACTCAGCTGCCCAATTTCTGAAGGCGAATGAGGTGAAAGTATATGTGTGTAAAGTATCTTTTGTAGGCACAAGTGGAAATGCCTGTGCAATTGTGAGCATGTGCAAACGTGCAGGCCTAGTTTTGAAAGTCTGATGTATAATTAATACCCTTTGTATGTTATTTGTACAAGAGATGGTCGGCTTTGTTATTGTTATATGTATGTGCTACATTATACCCCCTGTCTGCATGCATCCGATGAAGTGGGTATTCACCCACGAAAGCTTATGCTCCAATATGTCTGTTAGTGTATAAGGTGCCACAGGACACTCTGTTGATTATACCCCTGCTGTCTGTTCCCTGGGTGAGCAGTGTGAAGGTTTTATTAGTTCAACACCAGCATTTAGGTGACCACGCAGCAACTTTTTCCCATCATACCCTAGGCCAGAAGGGTACATCTTTTACTCTCGGATGTGTAGCTTGCTTCCATCATGATTAGACAATGCAACATGCTCAACGTGAGGCTACATCTAGGGTCTCTTTTGGGAAGCTAGCTCTGGCGTAGAATCCACCATGGTGAGCAGCATGCCTCATTGATACCGGTGCTCAGTGGTCTGCACTGGTTACCATTTGGCTTTGGAGTGGAAGTTAAGGTGTTTGTTTTCCCATGAAGCCCTAAATGACCTGAGACCTCTCTAAAGGAGGGGACCTTGCTCCCCTGGCTTTACAGTCACAGATGGGGTATGCGGAAGTACTTGAGGTAGAGCTGCAGCCTCCATGGTGTATATGGGAGGACGATACTGACAAGGTCTTCACTGTGACTTTGAAACTGATATATCTTCTGGATCTGACAGAGGCCAGATCCACTGATTTTCAGGACACTCTGCAAGGGCCATCAGTTTTTCCTGGTTTTCTTGAGGGGGTGCAAGTACAGAAAGAATACAAGTAGGCATCCTTCAGTCTCGAGAGATCATGGCTATGTGCCCCTGAGAGGTAAAGAATTTACTCAGTGGATTTTATGGCAGCTGTGCTGAAGAGACCCTGAAGAGAATCTGTACCGCATCAGTCACATTTAAAGGTCATGTTTCAACCCAGTGGGCTCTGCCTTCTGTGAGCTCTTTTCTTCTCTGCTAAGCTGGACTGCTCTTCTCGTAACTCCAGAGACCTTGGGTGAGTTCTTGTTTCCAAAGGTTGCGGTCCTGAGTGTGATCTTCCCATTTGTCCAGATCCGTGTCCATTTCTTTGAGGTCTCACTTGCACACATCCTTGAAACACATTTTTGGGCATCTGTTGGGTCTTTTTCCAGATGCCAATTTGCCACAGAGGATGTCCTTTGGGATGCGCCCATCATTCACTCAGTACACATGCCCAAGCCAGTGGCAGCGTCTCTATTGGAGGAGTGTTTGCATGCTGGGTATGCTGGCCTGCTTGAGCACTTCAGTATTGGTGACTCTGTCCCTCCAGGAGATTCCAAAGATTCAACGAAGGCAATGCACCTGAAAGCTGTTGAGCCTCTTTTCCTGTCCATGTCTCACTCCCGTATAAAAGTGTGCTGATAACACATGCACAATACACACCAGATCTTTGGGTGTTACAGTACAAGGTCAAATGGGGGATGGATTTACTACTTCATCATGATTGGATATTTTTAAGGGTGAGGCGACTGGGGTGCTGCATTGTATTATATACTTGTATATTGGATTTAAAGTGATGGCCTGGAACATTGAGTAAGGGCTTTTTGTTTAGCAATTAATTATTATTATTATTATTAGTTGTACTGTATTGTGGTAGCATTGAGGCATCTCAGCCATGGACCAGGACCCCACTGTGTTAGGCGCTGTACAAACACAGAACAAAAAGATAGTCCCTTCTTCTAAGAGTTTAAAATATAAATACATACCCACACCACATACCCCTGTATACATATATAAATATATATAAAGTGTAAGCTTTTCAGGACAGGGACTATACCTTGTTATTTGTTTGTGCAGCACCTTGCACACTGGGGGCCTGGTGTCAGTGTGTCCATGATACCAATAAATAATAATATATGTACACAGAGGCAATTTATAAATAGATTACCTCTATCCTAATGTAATATCTTGTTCTATTTTATCCATTACAGAATTCATAACTAGCTCACTGACCTGTTGTATTATCTCTACAGCTATTGCAGGCCTTATAACGCTTTTAAGTTTTCATTCCAAGAACAGTGGTTTTTTTTGCCAGAGGGTTTTTTGCCAGTGGTTATCATTCAGCTGATTATTTCCATTGAGGAAACCTTTGTTGATAGTGGTGAGATGGTATGCCTGGTTTAAGCCACAGTTTGTTGAAGGCATTCGACCTGGATGCTAGTTTCAATAGGGGATGTAAGGATAGGTATTAGGTACTATTAGCATGGGAGTTGCTTTATAAATCAGAGAATGTAATCTTAGTGTGAGACTGACTGTTCTAAAACAGAGTTTAACCCCTAAGCTGCCCTCTGTGAACAAAGTGACTCCAGAAACCTTAACAGACTTGGCCTGAGCTGGGTTTACCTTCAGCTACTGAAAGCATTTTAGCCTCTTTCTAACCAACCGGATTACTTCTGTAAACATTACAGGGATGGGAGGCACACGTTAGGACTGCTTTTGTCGCAAGGATGCCTGCCACCACCATGGACATTGTAAACTTGACCCGTAAGCAGTATTTTACTTTGCTCTGATGTTACATGTTGTTTTCTTACACGCTCTTCAGTATCTGATGCCAGCCTGGAAATAATCTGGCATCCTGGCCATGCAAGTAAATCCTTCCTGACATCAATGAACTGAAAAATTCTAAACTCTGGCAGTGATAAAGGGAATAGTGAATGAGACTAGTATTTCTTTATATTGATCTCGCCTTCCTTCTCATTGACTCATAACACTGGCTGCTTACCCTCCGTAATAAGCTGGGATAGCTTTCCAATTTTCCCAACAATTGGCTCTAGCATTTCAATTTTTCCAACAAGTACCAATACGCACAATATGCCACAAACCTGGGAGTTGGCTAAAGTCACATAAAGTTAAGCATATAAAATGTTTAAAGTATGCAAATTACTCAGGTTTAGGCTATGATTTAACTCTTTACTGCTTAGGATTTTCCCTTTCCAATATTTTAAAGAACCATCCACCCACTCCACCAGCCACACCACCATCTGGACACTGAAAAATGAACAGAACCCCCTTGATTTCACCTCTCTAGATCTTGACACCTCCCCCACCCGAATTCCTTGTCACTTCTCTTTATGAATTTATTTTATCTGCAGCTTGTTTATGCTTTCAGGTTAGAAAGCACGTTTGAAAAATGTGAAATGTAATTTTTTTAAATGGGGACTGTTCAGAAATGAAGAATTGCATGAGGAAAAAAATGTTTGCGGGACACCACAGACATAGGAACTCTGTGTGTATGTGCTTTGGGCAACAGACAGATTGTAAGCTCTAGGAGGAAAGGATTGTCTTTTTGTTCTGTGTTTGTACAGCACCTAGCACGATGGGGTCCTGGTCCACCACGAGGGTTCCTAGGCCCTACCCTACGGTAATATAAATAACAAACAACAATAATTCTGTACATGGAAGAAACTCATACAGCAGACAGGAAACGATACTAATTTCTACTTGTGGAATCTCCTCCAAACCACTCTTTTGGGAAAATGGGGCTTCTTTTTTTTTTTTTAAATAAAAGCAAAATAAATTTGGAAACAAAGGGATAGATTCACAAGGGGATTTAGGTGCAAAATGGTGGTGGTGCTTCCCTTATATTCCGTAGCCTCAGGGTGACCAGAAAGCAAGTGTGAAAAATCGGGACATAGTGGGGGGTAATAGACCCCTGTATAAAACAAAGCCCCAAATATCAGGACTGTCCCTATAAAATTGGGACATCTGGTCACCCTAAGTAGCCCCGTGGTTAGGGCACTTGCTTGGGATGTGAAGACCTAGGTTTAAATCCCTGCTTTGGAGCAGGGACTTGAACCCAGGACTCCCCTCTGCCAGGTGAGTGCCCAAACCACTAAGGTATTGGCTGTTCTGGAGTGCAGCTCTCAATCTCTCCTGTTGAAGCTGTTCCGCCTTGTATAAATAATGAATTATCCATTGGATCAGACAGACAATGACTTCACAGCCTGGTGGCTAGGATGATCACTTGGGAGGAGCTCCAGTCTCTGCTCCAGAGCATCAGTCTCCCATAGCCCAGTGGTTAGGGTGCTCACCTGGGCTATTAGGAAGATGGAGACTACAACCACCTCTTCCTCCTCCATTTTGTGCCTAAATTTCCTGGTGCATCTAGCCTGAAAAAATCAAAATGGCTTGTTTTGGAAATGTGAAAATGGTTCATTTAGAAATTTCTGGGGGGATTTTTTTTTTTTTTTTTTTTTACATTTTGCTAAAATTGACATAAATCCACCAAATGTTTCAGTTGACCTGACTCTTCATTTTTCACTGGAAAAAACTTGCAATCAAATTTTTTTGCCCAGCTCTAGCATTGACACTCTCAGTTTAAATGTCTTGCTCAAACTAAACCAATTTAAGATACTTAATCTGATTTAAGAATGTCCACTCCATGGGGCTGCACCAATTTAACTAGAGTGGTCATTGGTGCACAAGGACTTAAAGTCAACAGTAGGCAAGATGAACAAATGGGAGGAGGGAGGGGATAACAGTACTAAGAACACCTTTCCCACACATTAGTAGTGTGCACAATTCATAGGTGTAATAAGATAAAACAGACTTAAGTAGACACATTTTTTTTCTTATCCATTGTGGGCATGGGGTGAAATGCTGGCCCCATAGAATTCAATAGCAAAACTCTCATGGACTTCATCACAGCCAGGATTTCACCCAGGATGTCTTAAGATGATGAAGTCTGGATTTGAATCAGAGAGGGAGGCAAACTAAGGGGAGATACTAAAACCTGAAGCAGACAAAATGGCTAAAGAGAGCATGGGGAGATGTCAGGAATGACATTGTAAAGAAAGGCAGGCTAAATAAAACATATGTAAGATAATTTACAAGGACTGGTCCAACAGATGAAATAAAATTTAGTGAAAGCTCGGACTTATGTGCATTCAAAGAGCCTAACTTCAATATATTACAGTTGCCTTTCCAGCCGTTCATTGTTTTTTTGTCCCATAATAATTTCTCATGTTTATGTTCGGGAAAATATCAATGAACGGGCTGCTGTTAAGAGTTCGCCACTGTGTAGCATTGAGCAATTCCAGTACCATGGCAGCTATTTTCCAGCAGATTAACATTCGGATACTGAGATAGTCCATCTAATTCATATGAATCTGCATAGACTTTTTTATGAATTTAGAACTTTTCTTTATTTGTGAGCCACCTACAAACTGAAAAGAGATTGCATACATTTTTCTACAGTGGAAGAAACCATTCTAAACATTTACATCTTATCTTACTAAGTATATGAAATACGTATTGCTGAAAAGACAAAAGTGTAATATCTTTAAACAGTGGCATCTGATTTCCCCTGCCCCCAAAATTAAAACAAAACAGCTTATCCCCTCACCACAGTGAAAAACAAATGTCTCAAAAGGGGTATGCAACTGTTGTAAGTTTGGGAAACACTGCCTTACCATATTAAATCTTTCCCTCCTGTTAGCCCTAAATAAAGACATACTGTACATACAACAAAACATACATATGCAAAGTGAAGTCACTAGGCTGGGAGATCCGGTTTCAGTCCCTGCCTGTGCCAGAGCCTTTCTGTGTGACCTTAGGCAAATCACTTTTGGCTTGATCCTGCAAGAAGCTAAGCACTCTGGCCTGATCCAGAAACACAATTTAAGCAAGTGCTAATTTTTAAGCTGTGAGTAGTGCCAGTTAATGAAACCTGCTTAAAGATAAGGACATGCTTGAATTCTTTGCTGGACTGTGGCCAGAATGCTCAGTCAGTTGCAGGATTAAGCCTATGTTCTGTGTACCTCAGTTTCCCATGTGTAAAATGAGAATACTACTACTCTTTCTCTCACCCTTTGTCTTGTTTATTTAGGCCAGGTCTACTCTACAGACTTATAAAGTATAAAGATCCACACCTCTGAGTGACATAGCTATACTGACCTAACCCCCAGGGTAGACAGCACTATGTCGGTAGCAAAGCTTCTCCTGATGAAATAGCTACCACCTGTTGGGGAGGTGGATTAATGACACCTACAGGAGATGCTCTCCTGCCGGCTTAGGAGCATCTTCACTTAAGCACTAAAGTGGCACAGCTGTAAACTCTTTGGGGCAGAGACTGTTTTAATATGTGTTTGTAGAGGGCCCAGCACAATGGAGCCTGTCTTGATTGGGACCACTAAGTACAACCATAACGCAGATCATTAATATTAATATTTTCAAACCTGGATGCCTAAATATTGAGTTAGAAATCTAATTTAGGCACTTAGATATGTGGCCTAAATTTCAGAGTTGCTGAATAATGAACATCCCCAGTAAGGCAATGGGGCCCATAGACACCCTGCATCAGATCACTTGTAACATGGATTTACAAGCCCAAACTTTAAAGTTTGAAAATTTGCCCTTATTATGTCTTAAAATATACTGTGATATAATAGATACCTGGCCATCATAACCAGCCATATACATATGATTATCTTACATAAGATTAGGTTCATCAGGTAGATTTGGAGGTAAAGATATCTTACTTCAAGTCATTACTATCTGCTGTCTATAATATAAAACAGTAGAATGCCATGGATATTTATATGATCTACATATATGTAGATATGTTTATATGTAGACATGTATTTATATGATATACATATATGTAGACACACATTTTTAATGAATGTAGTGTATACAATGTTATTTTATGGCATAAGAGATGTTTCTTAATTCGCTGACACCATACATCAGAGTAAGATTATGCCATGCTATTTTATTATGAATAACATGCTTACTCCATCATTAAGTGGGTTATTAAAGACATAAACAAGCTTTTATGCCCTGGTTTTCAACAGCTGTTGGTGGTCTACAAAGGGATAATCCTGCTTTCAGCAAATATTCTTAGACTTAAAAAACAAAATAAAGACTTTTAATAGGCAACCAGGTTGACTCATGAACAGGAAGACCAAAACTAGTGCGACATCCCCATCACCACAGGAGAAGTGACATTGCTTATTAAAAAAAATGGATGTAGATTGCAGGATGGAAATGAGATGGCTGCTCTATACATCACTCCTTCCTCTTGCAGCACAGTAACCTCTCTACTAAGCAGACAAGACTGGCTAGCGGTTATTTCAGTAGTGTGAGACAAGGAGAAGTTAAAAAAACAAATATTGATTTAAAATAAATAAATCACAAAAATAACCTGCACATGATAATAGCTGCTTTTTCCTTCCTAATTAATTATGTGGTAAAGACACTGTTGAAAATCCTGTAGCATTAGCTTTGAAGCAAATCAGCTGAGTAGGTTTACTACTTCAAACAAAGGGGAGTGTAGGACAATAAAGGTTATGTGGCAATGTTCCGTCACTGGCTCAATAACTATTAATTTAAGCGGATATGACCCTTACATGACAAAATTTCAAAGGTGTACAGGGAGGAGTTTTTATTCTTATAAATAGGACTGATGCCAGGTCAAGCAGGCCCCCTCACTTTGGACTTCCTAAAGAAAACAGTTTCAGACAGCTGAGCAAAAAAGAGTTATGAAGAGTGCTGAGATAGGAAATATCTCAGGTTCCTGATATATTATGATTGGCTCGGGGAACAAGGAAGTTGAGATCCAAAGGTAGTCCTAAAGGGTGCTAAACTTTACAGTGCTAATGTACACAACAACATCCTCATACAAGCAGATGTTTAAAAAAATAACTGATGGAAAATTGCATTAGGCCTGTGTGGCTCTCACTCTAGGGACTAAAACTAAAAAGGGGGAGAATGTGGAACCAATTTTCAAACCTGAGCAATTGAAAGTCTATTAAATGATTCTGTCTTCAACACGAGAGAGGAGATAAGTAACAATTTATACAACAAATTAGGTATTGTGGACCCACGGACAAATGATATTTCTTCCCTGATAACTGAATAAACATTACTGTTACACTCGGAATGTTATAAGGAAATAGCCACTTTAGTGAACTACAAGCACCAGGTATCCTGCTTCTGTTCATATCAAAAGAAAGGTTTTCAGAACAAAAGACACATGTATTTTGAAATATACATACATATCCTGGGCTATTTCAACATTTCTCTTTGCTAATTGTGTTTGAACTTTAAACACTAGAGATGGACTCAGTCCCACAGAGCTGAACATACTCAAATTTTGGGGAGGTTCGCAGTTTCGAACACAGATCTGGATTTCACAGCTGGGTCCTTATAATAGCTAGAACTATCTCTTCACATCCAAACACGCTCAAACTCAGGGGAGAAGAAAGGCTGAATTCCTGGCTCTTTATTTCACAAAGCTAGAACCTCCAGCGGGTCCGATTGACCACTATGTTGCTTCAGTGTTACGTTGATTTAACTCCACTGGAGTTAAACTGGGGTAATGCAGTGAGACTATGGGAAATGCTTGTGGGATTTTGTTTTCTTAAACTAGAGGCTTCATCCAAAGTAACAAACCAAACTCTTAGAACATAAGAAACCTTCCAAAATGACTTAAGTCATTGTATACTGAGTATCCGTGTGGAGGAGTTGTGGAATGGTGCAAGTTAAATATCCCAGTAAATCTCACAGCTGCTGAAAATAGATGCTGGGGGAAGAGTGACAAGTAGAAATAGATATATAGCTAGTTTCAGGATTCCTAGTTTCTATTGTCCGCTCTGCCACAGACTTCCTGTGTGACCTTGGGCAAGTCACTTAACCTTTTTCTGCCTCCGTACTGTGGAGCTAAAGTTCAGCACAGGGTTACTGTGCTATGTAATCCAGGGTCTCGAAGGGCAGAAAGTCTACCTAAAGGGATGGTGCAGTGGTGCCAATTATCCATAAAATCTGCTCCACTAGGGGGTTATAACCATTCAGTGTTGCCACCCCACTTCTCATCTTGTTGCACTCAAGCTGGGAGCTACTGGCTAGGGAGAAGCATGGGAGAATTGCTCGGGGAAGTGCTATGCAGCCTCCACTGGTAGGACTCTTATGATGCCCCAACTGCAACTTCAAGCTGCCCTTTCAATGAGGCAGGACAGCTACTTTGCCTTCCCTCTCCAGGGGATGAATCGGCCCTGGAATTCAGCAGCACCCACCAGTGGAGGGAGGCATAGATTACACCTGCCTCTGCAAGTGGGAGTGAACTGAGCCCAGGAATACTTAGGCCTGGTCTACCCTAGAAGGGGAGTCGACCTAAGATATGCAACTTCAGCTACGAGAATAGCGTAGCTGAAGTCGATGTCTCTTGGGTCAACTTACCTCACATCCTCACGGTGCGGTGTTGACTCCCACTGCTCCCCCGTCGACTCCGCTTCTGCCTCTCGCCCTGGTGGAGTACAGGAGTCAACAGCAGAGCAATTGGGGATCAATTTATCGCGTCTACACTAGATGCGATAAATCGATCTCCGATAGATCGATCACTACCCGCCGATCCAACACGTAGTGTAGACGTATCTTTAGTTTACAAGGGTGTTGTGAGGTTTAATGGCTCCTGGGGGGTGCTGAAGCACTGAGGAGTCATGTACTTAAAGTTCAGCACAGGTTAAAGTGCTCTGCTGGATCAAGGCCCAAGTGCCCTTATAGCATTGAGCCTTAATACGTTAGTGTTTGCATTGTGCTTTGAGATCCTCCGTGAGGTGCTATAAATTGCAAAATACATTACCAGCATACAGCAGACATATGCAAACACAGATACCCCTGTATAAACAGAAAGACATTTGTAAACAGTCTAAAACAAAATATCAGCCCAAAATTATTTACACGACTTTAAATTAATATTAGACTATTAAAAAATGCCGTAATCAATATAACAGAGGGAGAAACATTACAAAGAATGATTTGCATAGCAAACACATTTCACAGTTGTTTTGGACAAATGCCCTCGGTAAATATGTTTAAAGTCATGTACAACAAGAATATTTTATCACAAGTAACCATGTTTTAATAAACACTTCATCTTTTTGTACTTCATTCTTTCTCATCATAATAATAGAAATATAACACCATATATCACTGTAAAACACATTTCCACATAAATGCTGATAAGCAGAAAATATTTTTCATCATTTACATTTTAACTGTAATAATATATGGCAGGATTAAAGCTGCATCCATCATGTGTCTAACTAACCTTGCTGTAATGAATTTTTAAATGTAATGGTTTCTGTCACAAAGTAAAATCATACATAATGTCTTTTGACACAGTATGCTGGCATACGCGAGGTTTTAAAATGTAAATGCAACTTCATTTTTAATTAGATTTATAAACTCAAATCCCTATTTTTTTTTATAAACCAAGGGTGAAAAAAAGTGTGTGTGTGTGTATATATATATATAAACTGCCAGCAGAACACTACAGAAGTTATTTAAAATGCCTTCTCGCAGGAAATGTGTACATCCAGTGTGTATGAAAAGCAAGTCACATACCAGAAACAAAGGATTATCAAAATCATAAGGACTAAAGCTTTTTAGAATGCCTGAAGGGCCTTCTATGGTACCCCGGGCACTCTCTTTATGTCAGTGCTAAGGATCAGGTTTGCAGTTGGGAGAACTGGGCAAAGGGGCAAGTGTACAGGGGAGAAAGAGGTCAAGGACAAATACATTCTGCTCCCCACCCCCGCCCTACCTCTGCTTGAAATAACAAATAATCCAGCTCACCAGAGGAGAATCATTAAAAATAATTTGCACAAGCTTTCTGTTCTGTGAGCCCTTTTTTTGATACACTATTTCCTTCAGTGATTATCACTGCGGACATGTTCCTGCCATATGGATAGGAGCTGGGTTAGGAGGCTTCTCAATACCTGAGTGGTTAATTAAGAGCTGTTGCTGGGCCACAAGAAGCAGGTTTGAAATCCCTCTTCACTCACCGACAATGAGTAGCTTTTTTAGCAGCAGCAGTCACTAGGGACAGCCAGAAGCGCGGGGTAATTATCTGAGATAACATACAGCTGAAGTGAGTGTGTGTGTGTGTGTGTGTATGTGTATGTGGGGGGGGGAGGGGAGGGATGTGCATTTGAAAGGAGGGCAGCAGTACAGAAAAGTCTATAATAAAAAGGTCAACATCTTCTATTTTTCTGTACAGTGTCGGCCGTCTGTAATGCCTTTTTAGAATGAATGACAACGGATTCTGTCTCTCTTTTTTTTTAATGAATATCTTATTTTGTATTCAAACTTTGCAATTGTGAGTTCAGGCCTGCCAGTCCAATCTGAATAAGCTATTCTTACTTTATCAGTGTGGATGCTGAAATGACTTTGATTGCATTGTTGCAAAATAGCAGTAATTTCTCCATTAACCCATGGAAACCCTGGGCTTTCTCAAGGACAAAGAAAATAACAGTGGAATGAAAGCCCTGAATGAAATGAGGAAAGTCCTTAAATTGCTATAAACTGTTGGAACTAGATCCTCAGATGGTATAAACTGGCAGAGCTCCACTGAAGTCAGGAAATAATATGTTGGCTTCAATAAAGCTATACTGATTTACACCAAATGAGGATCTGGCCCTTAGATTATGACACTGTATGCAGACAGGAGAATCTGGGCTATTATTTATGCCATTTAAAGCATGAATTAGAGCTTCCCACACTCAGGGTTTTCAAGGATGTGTTGTTGGAACATGCCATAGAGATACGCTGGTATTCCTAGTGATTTAAAGTAGCAGGATAGCATCTAAGGGTCATATTTGCTAAATCACTTCATAGAAAAAAATATCGTTGTGAAGCGTTATTCAAAGTTGCCATTCAAGTCCACCACAGTAGAGCATATATGTACTGTAAGCACCTGATTAAAGTTAAATCACAGTCATATACTGCAGTACTGTTTTTATTTTCTGAGAGCTGCAGAGAAGAATTTGAAGTCACCTTATTCAGTCATCACAGCTCAGTCCACGTACATTGTGGGCTCAAAATACTATTTTCTGGGTTTTTTGTTTTGTTTTGTTTTTTTTTAAGAAAGCCATTTTAGTGTCTTACTGAGCAGACAAATGATGAAACCTCTCTCATATGATTTTTTGTCATTTCCTGAAAATCCCAGATGTGATCTCCAGTTTAGGAAGCGTAAATCTCCATCCAAATATGAGTTCTCTGAAGCTCACACAAGTCCTTAGTTTTGTACTGAGGGGTAAAAATAAATTCAAGGAAGAAGGGAAAAAAACCCATACTCTTCAGCTTCTTCTCAAATACTGGGAGATATGTTAAGAGTCAAACTGAACAGGCTGACGTTCAACCAACGTGACAGGTTTTTCTTGGAGACCAAAATGTTTCCCAGTCAAGTGTGGTCAAAAAACCAAAAATCTTTCTATTTGAAATGTTGGGAAACCAAAAGGTACTTATACGTTTGCTTTTTTCTCTCTCTCTCTCTTTTAAAAGGTCTTTCAAGCCTTTGATGTTTCTCAAGTGCAAACAATGCTGCTCTAGTAGTAGTAGTTTTGCCAGCATAACTGTCTCAGCTTTGTTTAGAAACTGCCCAATATGTTAATTATCTTCTTTACTTCTATGGCATTATACTGTCAAACTGTACAACAGTCTTTAGAAAATAAAAGCGAACACCCTAAGCCGCTGTACCCTGGCTCCATACTATCTGCTCACTGACAATGCCTGAGCTGTCAGATCAGAAGGAGCTTCATTCGAATAAAGGTGGGCAGATGTGTGATAATGAGACAGAAGCATACAGATGCTAATATAACTGTTCAGCAGAGCAGTCTCGTCTTCGTTAAGCAGACCCAGGTAGCAGCTGCAGACTGTCAGACACTGGAATGCTGCTTTCTCTTGATTCTCATTTAAGATCAGCTTCGTTCGCTGTCTGTCAGTGAACTTTTCCCTCGCAGGAGCCTGGACCCCTAGGTGATCAGTCACATTTCGACATAACTAGATGTCAAAAGAAGTTTAAGTTGTATGACGAACTGTGATGCATTCCCCGTGCCGGCTGGCAGTCTCAGCTCTCCAAGGCGTCTTGTTAATGATCCACCTGGAAACTCTAGAGTATTTCCTGTATTTTGTTTTCTTATTAAAATACTGGCTAAGTCTTTGTCAATATCCATGTCAGCAACTGTAAGCTCCAGACATTATCATCACAGGCATAATTTGGTTTAAAATTGGAATCACAGACTTATGTTGACCATGCAGCAGACCACCTGTATGGAGTGAGTGGGATGCTAGACTTTTTGTGTGTGTTACTGTGATTTAGCATCATCAGTTAAAGAAAGAATATTTCTGATTCGTCAATGGATTCAAATAGGACTTTAGGAGTCAGGAAAAATAAATTCAATTGAAGTTACTTTATGGAATATGTCTGCAGCCAGATGGCTTGGGTGATCAGCACAACTAGGAGTAAGATATTGGGGAGCCTCCATAGATGAACAAATACACAGAAGCTAGGAAACACAAATAAACTGAGATTGTCATTTCATATAGTGTTGAAACCTTTGAACAGGGAGTCTGAACTTCATCAGCCTTTCATCTGTTGCTGTGAGCTGTTTACCCACTCATATTCTCTGGTTTCAGAGAGGAGACAGACTAGGGCTACTTTACATAAAATACATGTGTGCACACAATGGAGCAAACATTTTTCCACAATATTTGTGCGACGGGATCTCATTTTACTCTTCATCGTCTCAGTTCAGTAAGTTCTGAAATCATGGCTCCTTTCTTCAGTCCTCATTTTTTTAAAACAGTGAATATAACGTGTCCAGTTGTGGTTGGTAGGTTTTCCTACATTTTTGTATTCTGGGTGGTTGTTTTTTTTAAAATATCACATGAAAACCTCGTGGTTCAGGTTCAATTATTTGTGAATCGTTTCCATTTTGGTTGGGAGAATTGTGTGTCCTGATGTCTTATTTACAATATGGAACTTTTCATATGAGAACAATCACAGTTACAGTAGATTGAATTTAAAAAAAACATTAGAAGGGAAATAAACCCTCATGCTCCAGCGTGTAAGGCAACCTGGAGCTGACAGAGGTCAGGAATGAACTTCTTCTGTAGGCAAGTTATTCCTTAGTTGCCCTCTATGAGGTTAGCTGCATCTTTCTCTGAAGCATTTAGTCCTGGCCATTATCAGAGACAGGATACTGGAGTCACTAGAAAAACTACTGGTCTGATCCAGTCTGGCATCACCTATGTT
>CM065787.1:12941643-12961643 GCA_033296515.1 Macrochelys suwanniensis | reverse complement strand
GAGACTAGGGTTCAAATTTGATTTTGGTCACAAGTGAAAATGAATGTGGGGTGTCATTATATTCTCCATTTATTCACAGCACAAAGCAACCAGACAACTGGGCACAATAAGTATTCTCCTATTTCAGAGAGGCCCTGGCCTGGAAAAACAGGGGTATTGCTGCTTGGGACTAAAACATTGGCAAAACTGTGTGGAAAAGCTTGTACAGTAGCTGCCCACAGCATGCTAGATTCAAGCCTGTGGTATTAGTTCCTGATGCTCATGAGCATGAAAACAACAATGTAACATAAGAAAGGACATAAAAAAAAATTGGTAGAGGGGAATGGCCATGAGACCTAAAACATGCTTGACCTTTTACCTACCTCCATTCACAAAACTAGAAAAAGGGGAGGAAAACGGTGGATTATTACAGACTTTTTCCTCTAAAAAAAAATTGTGACATGTTTCTCCTGTTATTTTACATACTGTGGAAATTCATGCCTCCTATTCCCTTCCCTCAAAAACACTAGGCACAGAACAGCTTGAAAAGGAGGTGGGGTTAGAAAAAGGTGTGTCATGCTTCAATGGGCAAAACAGATAGTAATTTAAAAATGACTAATTTAACAAAAAGCTGGATATGTAAAGTACCTGGGGCAACCTGGCACACACAGTAGCTACAAGTAACATTGCTGCAGTAATTATATGAAACTAATTACCATATGTGGTGTGTTCTACCTTAGCGTCACATGGTATACACACTCACACAGGTTCACAGATTGCAAGACAGAAGACAACACCATTAAATATTGGTATCAAAATTCTATGTCACACAGAAGTTTTCTGATCATCTATTCTGGAATATAACTACAATTCTGGATTGTTTTCTTTAATTAATGGATGAAATATAGAGCCAGCTGGAGAATGACAATCCCGTTTTGTGGCAAGTTTCAAGGTTAAGAAAAAAAATTGGCTCCACATCGGAATGAAAACAAAACCTTTTAAACCTTTTTGTGCAAGGCAATTGTGTCAAAACATTTGATTTTGGATTGAAAGTTAGGTTTTCAACTCCTCTCTCTCTCTCTCATGTCCACCCTGGACCTCAAAAACTTTATTGCCAAAAATGTCTTCAAAATCTGCTTCAGCAAAATGTTTTGGCTTTGGTGTAATGTTTTTTTCTTCAAAAATATTCTGAACAGCCTAGTGGTGAACAAAGCTAACAAGTAGGGAAAAAGAGGGAGTTGAAAACAAATCATTTTAATCAATCTTGTCCTTACAAGAGAAATAAAAGAATCCAATGAAAAACAGAATGACATATTTTCACTCCATCTTGACCCTTCAGCAGTACCTTCAGTATGGGAAAAGCTATAATCTTTGTGACTGCAAGGATGCAAAGTACTAATCTGGCCTGCTTTGTCCCATGCTGCTATTTCCATAAGAAATAATTGCAAATTTAAATTGTGACAACTTGCATTGGCTCATGGGAACGCAAACATCTTATCTCCTGATAACATGTTGAGATAACACACATCACCACTGTAGCAAGCATGAGGACACTTGTCTTCACTTATTTTATGTGCACTCTATCACATTCCTACCCACACTTTCCTATCTTTTCTTTCAACACACTCCACACATTCTTTCACTGAAGTACAGAACTTGCTTTTCTCAATAAGAACTGGGCACTACAGTTGTGCCTTTGCAACAAGCAAGCAAAAGCTAAAGGACAATCAGGAATTCTCCTTTTGAAGGTCATCATATCATGTCCCACCAGAGGAGTGACTTTTTTTCTTTACAAACACAATTGGGATGTTGGCCTTTAGATACTCTTTCCTTCCTCGCAGTAGAAAGGGTGTTACCACCATTGCCAGAGCAATCTGGAAACTACCCAGAAAAAGAGGCTGTAATGTATTACTACTAGTTTATTAGCCATTGTTCTACTGATAATAAATTCTTCATTGTGTTGTAACTGCAATCATATACTGTATCTAAACTTTCTGATTATCTATGTCTCTTACATTAAAAACTGTGTTTGTTTTTTTTAAAAAAAAGGTGGTTGAAAGTTTTCATGAAAACTTTCTTTTTTAAAACAGACAAAAAAGTTTTTTGACCAAAATGAAAATTTTCACAGAAGTTTTCATTTCAATTTTTGTTTGTTTATTTGTGATGAAAAACTAAAAACCAAAACATTTTTGGTTTTTGGCAATGGAAACATTTTTGGTTTTCAGCTTTTTGGTCGGTCCTTCCTTACATTTTGTTTTAATTTGGAAGTGGAAAAAAAGGGGGCAAAGGAAGGGAAATGGAAAAAAAAACAAAACCAAACATGTTTTGGTTTTCAAAAATGGATTTTTTTTGTTTCATCGGAAAAAAAAACCCCAATGAAAAATGTTGACTGCCTAATATTTTTATTATTTATTTATTTGTTTGTTTTAAAAAATAATGGACCAAATTCAGTCCTTATCAGGTTGAATTTGGTCCAATGTGTGCCTGGAAATTCTACATTGCTCATGAAATTTACAAAGACCTCCGGTGTCTATCATATTCTAATATTTGCTAAAGATAAGCAATTGATATTACCTGTTAGGTTTCATGGATGGAAAGCTTTAAGCTTCCCTTGTGCTTGCTATAGTCTGAAGACGAAGAGGTTACCAAACAGCTTCTCCTTTTCTACCTCAGATTTCTTTGGTTTGCATTCCCACAGGCTACAACACTTCCTGGTGACAAAGAATTCAATCCAATTTCCACTGGAATCGCGGGCTACCTTTCCATGGACTACAGTGTGAGTTGGACATGGTCTAGATGTCTCAGAGCCCTATGTTTCTCTGCTTTGCTGCTGATTCTGTCTTCTCCATATTATCTATTGACTGGCGAATTTGTTGTGTGGGTACATAGCTCACAGTTCTGAGGATTTTATCACTATTCTTATGATCTAGAAATATTGTATTCCTGTGGAGAACTCAACAGAATACTATTCATCACTTGTAATGTGACTTCTATATAATGTTTTACTTACATACTTTGAAGTTCATCTCAGGAGGCAAGAAACATGATTTGTTACTTAACAGGCGCCAGGGTAGATGAAAACCATCCAGTGTGGGATATACATTTGAACTGGCAGAAAATACTTATTTGAATTCAGGAATAGGTAATTTTTCAGTTAAACTTTTACCAGATGTAGTATCATGGTAAATGCCAAAATTCCTGAAAAAGTAACCCTCAAAATCTAATACCAGTCATTGCAAGGGACATGCCTCTATATATCTCTGGATTTGGGGGCTGTTTTGCATCCCATGGGAGGAACACAAAAGTTTGGGGTATTTTATATGTAATTTAATATAGTTAGTATTTTCCCAAAACAAATTGCACTGTCAATTGACAGACTATGATTTTTTTTTTAAAAAAAGGTGTTTTACATGCACACCATCTATAAAAGTTCAGTCACTGAAATTTCCCAGACGAGTGCTTCTGGACTGAGAATATCCAATATAAGTTTCACTTATTTAGGCGTGTCACATGCACCTGTTCTAATCTCTGGACATATGTGCAATCAATGTATTGAAGGCACATATACAAATGTTCACATAATCCAATGTCTGCTAGTGGCCTATTCCTAATCCCCAAAATGAAAACCTATAATCTCTTCTGTCTAAAACACCTCAGCCCCTTCAACCTGATGCCTTAAAAAAGTCCGGAAAGGCAGAAATAGCTTTGCTAATTTCCCTCATGGTCAAATGTGGTCAGAGCAGACCCTACTGAGGGAGGCCCAAACATAGATGATCATATTTTGAATACCTGCACAATCTACTGTGAGGGGTTTAATTCATGGGTGGAGCCTGGAAAAGTATCACTGCATCAACCGCGCCCTTCTCCCATTTGACTCTTCACAAATATAAGCAATCTACTCTCCAAAGCAGGCTGAAAATTACTCACCGTGTAAAACATTCAACTCTGCAGCAGAGTGAAAACCAAATGGCTTTACCTGGTCGTTCACCACTGATATAATTCTGCTGCACATGAAGTTTCCTAGGCTATCGTGGAGGTGAAAAGACCCTTCTTTGCCGACCACACAGCTATGGTTCAGCCCTCAGCATTCCTCAGCGCAGTCTGTGAGGCACTGACTTCTGTCATTGAAACTCTTGCAATCTCCTTGCTTCTTTTTCCTGCAGGCCATCATCATACTATGGTGACTGGTGAGGATGATGCAGGTGAAGAGTGTGTTGAGGGTTACTGTCTCCTGGGACAAGAACAGAGAATAGCAACAGGCTATAGACAAAGCATTTGAATAGTATCTTCTTCAGAGCCATCTGCAATCTGTGAAGTTCAATTAGTCTTTGAGGGCATTCTTCTTTCTTTCTCCCCTTTAAAGGAAAATATCCTTCCATCCAAACAAGCAGGGAAAAATAATATTCTGGTTCTTCTTTTATTATTAGTGAACTAAATGGCCATAACCAATGAGTCCAGCTTACAGTTCAACTCCTGTTTTGCAAAATGGCTACAATGAGACTCAGCTCTTGGCGTTCTACTCTTTCTTTACACAGGCAAATCTCCCCCTGGTTTCAGTGAGAACAGCAGAGGTGGGATTGTGGTGGGCCCTTGTGTGGGTATGCAAGGGGCTGTTTTCGTCCTTTATGCATTCTGCACAAAAGCAGACTTGGTAGCAGTCCCTCTGCTCTGGGATGCTGTTTCCTTCTAGCACTCCATGCAAATCACCCCAAAGGTGAAGAGTTTCAGCCATTGTCTAGTTCTACAGTGGCCTACAGAGCCGGCCAGACGTATGGGATGGGCTACCAAAGGAACATTGTAGCATGTGTGTTCCCATTGGACATTTGGGAGCTTGGAGAGGGATTGTACCTTAGGGGCTTCCCGTGGGTGATGCTGTATTATCTCACCTCTAACACCGACCCAGTGGCTATATGCCATAATCTGGCCTTTTACAGAATTAAGACAGTGTTACAATACGCTCTTCATTTTTTTAAGAGCTGTTGCAGTAATGTTAATCAATAAGGCAAGGTAATCTCACAGATGAGTACAATGCTGGGTATTAGGCAAGATTAACCTCACATCTAGGAGAAAGATTTTTTAAAATGCGAAACTTCACAAAGAGTGGTGTTTAAGAGGAGACAGAACAGGGTTTATCAACGGAAACAAACGTAAATTGCTTACCCAAAACTGCATGGGAGAGAGCCTACTTTACTCAGGCTGCTGAGTATAATATTAGGTAGAAAGAGCTAATTAAAAAAATAATTCCAAACAGTTAAAACATAAAAGTGTACAATGATCATAAAATAATACAATTTTCTTACCTAATGTTTCAGCTGTCTGAAGAAACACTTTTAGTGTACAAAAGATATAACTATATATCTTCTGATTTTATTGGCTGCAGATTACACTAATTATCATAAAAAATTACTGCCACTAATAAAAATTCTATTATAAGTTACTTATAGTAATCTCTAGGGTACTATACTTAGGCTAGAAAAGATTATAATTACATTACATTACAGAGAGAATTTGTTTCCTGAAGCGGCTTTAACGTTGTCTGTTTCTTTTAACACTTTAAAGTTGCCTTTTTTCCCCTTTCCCCTTTCAGGTCAAATGTTGCCTGTTTTCTTTATTGTGCAGGATGTGGTTTTATCCCAGAATAATGATCCATCTCTGTTGAAAGTGACGCAAATGAAGTTTTAAAATCACAAATATCTGGGTGGGTTTCACCTCCCGAGGGGGTTAGTGTGTCTCAATGGAAGGATGCATGAAAGGGAAGACCTAACACTCTCCGCCCAAAGGGAAACATGCTCTGTATAAAATTGCTGGAAGCTGGTGGGTGTTCACACAAAATACAATGTTCGGATTTTATTTGACAAGACAACAATTGTTATTTTCCCCTTTAGATACTTCGCATTTTCCCATCTGTGAGGCTGATGACTCTTAAATGACCTTAAATCATATTGCTGCTTACAGGCAAATGTGAAACTCTGCGTGCTACCTGCTTGGACTGAACATCAAATTAAATAGCTTTGCTTTGATAGCTGACAGTGCAGTAAATAACCTCAAAGTCCAACTAATTAAAATAAAATTGGAGCAGTGGCCGTTTCTTTTAGAAAGGGTTTCAATGCTTCAGTAGCGGGGCTAATCAACATCTTAATTAACAGTCATATAAAATGAAATTGCCCATCTGAGTTGCTTTAAAATAGACAACTTATTTATGCAAAGACTTGTGGCATATTAATTGCTAACACTAAGAAAAAAATACGCCTTTGAGGTTTACAGCTGCTTTTGCAGCAAAGGATTTGAGAGCTAAATTGTGGAAGAAGCATATTACAGTAGCTCATTTTATTACACACTTGAACGAGAAGCACAAGTGAGGTTGGCAAAGTTTTGTTGTTTTTAAAAAAAAATCATTGCTTAAAGTAGCACCATGTTTCCACTCTATTCCAAGTTAAACATTAAGGGTTAGATCCTGCAAGGTGCTGAGTGAACTGATCCTGCTCCAGCAAGATGTTTAGTCACATGAGTTGACTTCTGTCAAGGTTCCCTCCCCACTCTAAACTCTAGGGTAAAGACGTGGGGACCCGCATTAAGAGCCCCTAAGCTTATTTTTACCAGCTTAGGTTAAAACCCCCAAGGTACAAAATTCCCTGCACCCTGAGAAATGCTTCTTCCACTGCCACCATCAAGTGTTCTAAACAGGAATCCAGGAAAGGGGACCACTTGAAGTCCCTTCCCCCCAAAAAATATCCTCTCAAGCCCGTACCCCCCTGTCCTGGGAAGCTTGGGGATAATCTCCTAACCAATTGGTTACACAGTGATCTAAAAACCCACCCCCTGGGTTTTTAAAAACCATAGAAAACAGTCAGCTTCTTAAAAGAAGGATTTTATTAAAAACAAAGAAGGTAAAATCATCTCTGTAAAATCCGGATGGTAACTATTTTACAGGGCACTCAGAGAGATTCCCCCCGCTGGACAAAACCTTAAAGTTACAGAAAAACAGGAATAACCCTTCCCTCTCCCACAGGGAATGTATCAAGCAAAATAAACAGAAATCTACTTGCTATGCTATCTAAACTTACTTTAGAAAAGTGAGTATTGGTGAGGAGGCGGATTTTCTGTAGGTTCTTTCTGTCTTCCAAGATCACTCTGACTCAGACAAAGACACACTCACACAGCCTTCCCCCACTCTCAAAATTTGAAAGTATCTTGTCCCCTTATTGGTCAGATGCCAGCCAGGTCAGGTGTCAGTCTGGCTACCTGTATTTCTTAACCCTTTACTGGTAAGAGGATTTTATAGCACTGCATCAGACCCTCTCCCCCTTCCCTTCATTTATGACAACTTCAGTGGGACTACGCAAGTGCTTAGAATTAAGCCTGTGCTTTGCTAGCTCAGGACTAGGATGCTCAGCACCTTGCAGGATTGATCCCTTATCCCCTAGTCCTGCAAACACTTACATACACAAATATACGCTTTCATGTGAGCGCAGTCAGTGGGATTACTCACAGGAGTGTTTGCAAGATTGGGCCCTAATTTGCTTTTTTGCACCAATTAATCTACCTATGTTCATAACTTTAAATATTTTTATGAACATGTGGGGCTGGGAGGGGAGAGTTGAGGGAAGGCAGAGAGGAATTACATTTCCTTCCCTAATTACTTTACTTTTGTTGACATCTTGGAATAAGTTTTTACTTTCAGAGAAGAACAGTTGATTTACACTACAGAAACAGTCCAGCAAGCATGAGAAAATTATTTGCCTTTCCTCCTGCCAGGCATCCATTTCCTTTTCACTGTTGCTAACAATGTGCTAGCTATTTATGCATTTGTCAAAGGATCACAACATAAGAAAACTATATTTAAATAACTTCAATACAAAGTAAAAACACAGTGTAATGATATTTGAGTCTATAAGTAATAATATTCGTACGGGCTGCCAGGCAAGAATGCTGGTAGATGGTAGGAGCTGAGTATAACCTTAAAGGGTCAGCAGCATCAATACATTTGTAATAGAATTTAATTTTCCTCTTTTTAAATAACTTGGATTTTAAGACCTTGAAATATGCAGAATTTTCTCTTGTATTCATTGAGCAAACACTGATTTAGCTCTATTTTGAAGGGAGCTGAAAATAAGGATGGCTGGTTTTGTAGCAATAGATTGAGGTCACTATAAGTTGCCCAGTGATGAGAGTTTTTCTGGCCTTTGGTGAAATGAATTGGTTTGCTCATTTCACTCTCTAATAATGGAGAGGGGTTCTACATCACAAGTCACTGCAGCTAGCACTAAGTGGATGCCTTGTTGGCCATCTCAGCACACAAACTCACGGTGCAGTTGCACATCTAACCTGTCTGAAAATCTGGCCCATTAAAATCCAGGAGACTTTCTATATCAGGCTGTAACCATTAGTAGATTAATTTATGGGCTTGCAAACCTTGACAGTGTCCTTAAGATTCATTGCACTAAAGGAGGATAGCTGAATAAATAAGCTCCCATACATTTAACTGCCCTACCCACCCCATCCTTGCTCCCCACTTTACAAGGGCCATATATCATTTTAGATCAAATTCTCCTTCCATCCCACATGTAGCTGGTAATAGCTCACTTTACTTACTGCAATGTATTTATATCAGACATTCTGAGTAACAACAGCCAATTGGTTGAAGGCACCCATGATGCAGAGCCTTAAGGGGGGGGTGGGGGAACACACCTGATACCAAGTGCATATGCACTGTGCTGCCTGGGTCACTAGAAAGGTAAATAGTCCTTGGATCACTGGGGCTGTGAGCACTGTGGAAACAGTGAGATCAGCAGATAGGGATGAGAAGGGGTAGGGACAATGTAAAGCACGGCACTATCAGCCGAACAAAATCCCACCCAGAAATTATTTTTAAAACAAACAAAAAATAATCCATATAACTAAACACATGAAAAAAGGTTTTGGAGCTAAAATGATTTTGGCAAACCACCATTCTGTTTCCTCTGCTTGCATGTTATATCCCTTTCCCCCTTCCTGTGTTTGTCTTGTCTATTTAGACTGTAAGCTATTTGGGTCAGGGACCATCTATTTTTACTCAAAATTTGTAAAGCATCTAATGGTGTCCTGGGGCCTCTAGTTCTAGTGATATACAGACAAATAATAACAACACTAAAGTAACCCTGGCAAGCAATAAGTATAATAGAAGTTACAATAGTTTTGTTAGATAACCTGGGACCAACACAGCTACAAAAACACGGCATACAATAGTTTTGTTGGAAGCCAAAAACTCAGAGGAAGAATGAATACATCTCAGATCACTCTACATTAGTATTCAGACAAGCTAGATTTTTTTTTTTCCCACGGCAGAAATACCCAGTTTCTTGAGTATCTTGGGTGGTTTAAACAATATCTAGAAGACTGTGAGGCAGCGGCAATTCTGTGTTCTACTAAAGCTTCCCCCAAAACATTAAGACTCACTCATTCCCCTTATAGGAGAACTGAACTATTTAGTACCACGTGTGTTTTTCATTTCATGCATGTGTCAATATGCTTTAAAATGCCCTATTTGTAGAGGCAAACATTGTGCCCAGACAAGCCCACTCTGATTATGTATGTACAGTGTCTATGAAAGTTTGCAGTTGTGGTTGAGTAATGGTATGAAGGTTACATAGTGAAATCGTATATGTCTCTGCAGGACCACAGAGAGGTAGCTAATGAAACGTACATATATAATTCAAAACACTGTCCGTCTTTTAGTGGATCAGATATCCAGTAAAAATGGTTGTTTGCTTTGGGCTTGACACAAAACCACCGCATATAGTATTCTTCATACATCCAAACTTAGTGATCTGGGATAAACAGTCTAGTATAGCTGTCAAAAAGAAAAGATTTCTAGGCCATGCAGGAATTATATACTCCTATGTACAAGAAGAAAATGGTCTAAAATTTCAGTCATGCAAACTCCAGCTGATATTAGGAGGGATTCCTAAATCCCTTTAACTCTTTCAGTTTCAGGTAAATATACAGCATTCAGCAGAGTTATGATATTTACCTAAGATAAAAAGTCACCATAGTATTTCACAAAGGCTACATAAAGATTTTGTGCCGTCATTTCTTCACACAATACACAGTAAAGCCGAAGATCTATCCCAGATGAAGAAAAATGTAGCATCCACATGTTTAAACAAAAAAATATATGCAGTCTGAAAATTATTTTTTTCTACCCCTTACAGCTAGCACTTAAATATTGTGCATAGTATTTTTAGAATTTAAAATGAAAAAGGCTGTCCACTCATTTGTCCAAATTCGAACCCTCCCCAACTCTCCTTAGAAGTTAGAGGAATAAGATGTCAAAGTTTGCAGGAGTTACTCTTCTCAAGAGCAGCATCTGGCTCCCTCATGAGCTTCACAGGCATGCATGTTGGGAGTTGTTTCAGAGACTGTCTTGGAGTGAGGCTGCTGATGTGGTGTTTGGGCTCCTAAAGAACCTTTTGTATGACTCAGCTTGGATTTGGATGCAATTTGGTTTGCTTAAGAACAAGAAGGAACTAGATAAATCCTACACGATACCAACAAGGGACTTGGCTACCCCTTTAGTTGCTGGCCAAGGGATAAAGTGCCCTTGCCCAATTTGAGCAAAAGCGTCTTTTATTAAAATTATTCTCTTAGTCTTTCTTGGTAATGTGATGAAAGAGGGACTGGCTACCGGTTTTGCTGAGGCTAAGCCCCTCCCAGCCATGCTCCTAACAACAACAAATAAATTAGCCTTTAAGAAGCGGAATGTCTGCCAAAAGCCCCTTTTTCCATATTGCCCATTAGCTGGAGATTCCTCTCTCATAAGTTCCTTGGTGAGACAGGAGCAATGTGCCCTAACTGCCCTACTGTACAGAAAGAACACATTTTTACTCCGCAGGCATGAAACACTTCCTTTAGAATATGTCTTAATGTGTAACTTGGTCTTCATTCAAGTGTTGCTCCCTTCAGCTTTGTTCGGGTCCAAACGATTCTTGTCTTTAATGGCCAAACCAAAGATCTTGAACTTTGTTTGCCATGTAACCTGTCACTATGATAAAAACCCAAAGCCTGTTCCAACTTTCAAGAAAAGGAGACAAGACTTGTTTGGTTTTTCCTGGCGTTTGTTTCTGCTTTGCAAAACCTATTCAGACTCAGACAGTAATGCTGAGCCCTTGGAGTAGGTGTTAAATTGAGATTATGGTAAACAGTAGATTTGTTTGATCAGGGCAGAAATTATTTCACCAAGACACAAGAGAATTAAGCTGAGTTACACGTCACTTACTGTATGCATTGATCAGCAAGCGAATGAGGAGTTCCTGGTTATGGACAGCTGCTCCATGGAAAATAGTATAAACTTAATATGAAGAAAAAAGAAAGTTACGTTTTGAAATGGAAAATATTAATTGCAGACTCCCTTTGTCCAAAATGGTAATGAACATGTAAACGCAAGACCAGAACTTTCTTAATGGGTTTACTATTCTATTTATATGCTGCCTTAATGTTTCTAAGAGCAGTACAGTTTGAAACTTTTTCTTTCACATCCAGTTTCACAGTGAAAAAGAGGAATAGTTTTGTTGGCAAGGCCTGTAGCATTTAGTAACAAGTGATGAGCATCCACAAAAGGTTTAAGGACTTCTTCATGCATCTGAAGAAGTGGGTATTCACCCACAAAAGCTTATGCGCCAATACATCTGTTAGTCTATAATGTGCCACAGGACTCTTTGTCGCTTCTACAGATCCAGACTAACACGGCTACCCCTCTGATACTACTACATCGTAAAGAAAGCAGCAAGCAGTACGGTTTTATTTGGAAACACTAATTAGGTAGTAATTATAGCTTTGGTAGATTATTTTGTAGTCACAAAAGTAATTACTGTGGATCGTATCCTCCCTTCCCATATAAAAATGCATGGAAGGGTGGACTTACCTTGAAATAGCTCATGTTTTCTTGAGGTTCTACTGCCTTCAGAGGTGGAACTAAGTCTCCATAAGGCAGGCCACCAGCAATGTGCAACTGGCAGGACAAGTGGCCTGCTAAGCTACCCACAGATCGATGGACCATAGGAAAAATAGGTCCAAAACCTGTATATCCTTGAACACAAACACACAGACCGCTACGCTCTTCCTTCCCCCATAGCACTGGGTGCACGACTGTGGTTTGCTGCCACTGACTTCCCCGTTGGCTGTGTCCATACCACCACACTACAAGCTTTCACATGGTATGCATTGGAAATATATGATTTTCACAGCAACACTGACTGTCATCTTGCTAGCTAGTTTACTATGCGACCAGTGAAGTGCCACATCATTGAACACTTCCAGAAAAATATTGCCTGCTTTCAATATCAATGACCTAGAGGGAAGAATATGGAAGTGAGGAAATTTGCAGTGATAAACTGAGATGAGGGTTGGGGGAACAGGTTAATATACTGAGAGTGTGATAACAATTCAGAATGAAAAAGGTGGTATTATTCACTTTGGATATGAAATGCTTGGGTTAAAGAAAATTAGGTCATATTTATTTAACAGAGAAAATATAAACAAACTCACCTATTAAATCAGCAGGAGCAGAAAACCATATAGAGTTTTAATTAGGAGTTAGAAGTATTTACAGAGGAAAATGTCTTCCGATTTGTTAAATTTTCCAAAATTCTACTTCATAGTTTCTTCTATGCTCCCTTTCTGGATGGGAGGAGCTCCCAGTGAATATCAGCACTCAAAAATAACGTGGTTGGTGGAAAAACTGAGATTTTAAAAAATAACTTTTGAAGTCTTTTTATTTCTCTTGTGGGTTTGGAGCCACTATTAGGGTTCATGATAGTGTCTGCAACCAGGAGGGCTAGAAACATTTTTTCTTTTTTTAAATGACTGCTAAGAATCCCATGTAATAGGATTCCAGCAGCTAGGGCTTTAAGGAAGCACCAAATATAGCAAAACTCATGCTAAGATTGCAAGAGTTGGCAACACAAACATCCACAATCTCACCTCATTGTCCTTCCACTCTCCTCCTTAACATTCTCCTCTGCTGTGATGCCTATAAAAAACTCAGCAAGGACTAGGGATTTGTTGTGGTGTGACCACCGCTTATCAAGCTGACCAGTACTGTCTCATTGTTGCCTTCTACTCCCTACATCTGTTCATTGTATCTTAGGATTTGCTGTATCTTATCTTATAGTTAGTTTGTAAGAGCTTTGGGGTGGGGACTATCATTTTGTTCTGTGTCTGTACAGTGCCTGGCACAATCAATGTCCTGGGCCATGATTGGGACCCTTTGGTGCTATTGCAATATAAATAAATAATAACAACAGCAACAATAAATAATTAATACACATAGGAGTAGAACTTCTATAGTCCTAGAGCCTTAATGCTTTATCCGAGGATCACTTACTCTGCAGGGAAAACGCCACTGAATAATACTGAGCTCATTTAAAAAGACACACACTTCTGTAGCACAGGTGGGATTTTTGGGCTCTAGCACTGTACATCAAAGACTAGAACATCTTATTCTTAAGAGGAGCCCATATGGAGTTTCTGGAGTCATTTGCTATGCACTTCTTAGGTAGCCACAGCATTAATCAGATTGCTGAACTCCCAGATTCTTTAGCAAGGAATTGCTTCTCTCTTATTTCTATAGCGCACATCATGGCATAGGGTAAAGTTAAATTACAAAATCATTCAGTTTGTTGTCTCTGGCTGTATTCAGGGAAATCCTTCAATCAGGAAAGCATGGGCTTACCTGGAAGCCAGAGGGAATTAACCATGTGCTAGAAGTTAAGCATGTTCTTAAACGCTTTATTGAATACAGCTTCATGTAAGCACATGCTTCAGTGCTTTCCTGGGTTGGGGCCACTGTCATTAAAATTGTCTGCTTCATAATGGATCAGTTTTCACATAAACAAGTAAACACCATTTTCAATAAATCTGTGATCATTTAAAAGCTTTGCTCTAATTTGAAATATGAGTTTCACACTTACGGCCTGAACACAATTTAAAAAAAAAGGTTAAAAAGTGCCAAACATCCATGATGTAGTTTTATTTGTTATGAGGTGCTGTCTTTTTTTAATTATTATTTTAAATGATGACTCCCAGACATACATCTTAGCATAATAAGGGAAAAAAATCAGAGGTTGTGGCTGATTAGAACTGAAAGTGAGCCCTAGACTGACATATTAACTTGATCAGTTTTTTTCAAAGTTCACATCGTTCTAGTTCTAATTTATGGTACGTGTGGTATATATCTTCTTGGTTGAACAATTACATTATTCTAAACAATTAAATTGCTATGATACACATAATGCATGGCTCCTGAGCATAAAGTTCTTTAATGATGGCAGACTCTAAAGTGGTACAGTTCACTTTTAAAAGGTCATGCATCTTTTTTCAGTAGATTAACATTTTATCTTTTAATGGTGTTAAGAAAAGGTCAAAGATTCTAACAGATGGAATATGGAAAGCTTCTGTTGAAGAAGATCAATGTGTTAAGCATCAATCTAAGTCCAGAAACACGGCCATTTAATGACTATTGTTCTTGTTTTATTTTAAATTACCACTATCCTGAATGCTAAAATTACATTTTCATATTTGAAAACAGAACCAACTTCTTCCTAAACAGATGCCTCCAATGTAAAGAATGTCTATTTGTCTGTTGTACTTTCAGGAATATTTCTATATTTTAAAACAAAAAAGTTTACCCTTAGGCTAATGGCATTTTTTTTTAACTGCCATCCAAGCAAATGCACGAGGAATAACCCCCAATGGCAAAAAAGAGAGTTAATTTTATAGTGGTTTAACTGAATATGTTTGCAATCATTAGATGGAATATGTGATTTAAATCAGTTTTCTCTTCTTAGATAATACGCTGTTTAAAGAAAAAACTTTAAATCTTGGTGGCAATATAGGCTGCACTTATTACAAAAATGTTCAAGGGAATAAGAAATTATTTTTATGTAATGAATCTTTTTAATAGTATATTACCGTGAAGTCCTAGGCCCAGATCCTGTCAAAGATTACACATAGGCTTTCCTTTAAACATCCAAGTAGTCCCACTGACCTCAAGTTTAAAGTTAAGAACATGCGTAAGTGTTTGCAGGAGACTGTAAGCTCCTCTGAACTGTGCATGTGTCTGTGTCTATGTTTGTAGAATGCCTAACATAATGGAGCAACAGAACTGAGTTTCTGGGTACTACTATAAAATAAATATCAACTAATAGTACCCTTAGTGGTAGAGATACCTTAAAGAAAGTTACTAGATAGCTTCTGAAGAGTGTGTGATGATGTGTCTGTAACATAGACACATGTATCATATTTACTTATACTGGAAGTTCCTGCCATTCTCAGACGCTATGCCTGCTCAGCCCAGCAGAATGACATCAACGGGAGAGTCGTACTGACAAAGGCAACTAGAGATTCTTTTCCTCACGACTCCTTGGGGATGACACCTGTGAGTCCAGAGGCAGTGGTGCAGCAGGGCATTTTCACTCAAGACACCATATTGGCAGGTGTGTGCATGTGCCACAGAGCCAGCAGGGATTGGTGCGTTTCAAAATGTAACGATTTGACTGTCCTGCGCTGTGACACATGGGGATACAAAATGGCAGATGCCCAGGAGGGAAGCACTGACCTGACTCTTTGCTGGCAGCTGCCTTCTTTGTCATGAAAATATCTATTACTAGGTCATTTTACTTTCTGATCAAGTACACTATTCCTCCGTCAACAACTGGACCCCAGAAATGCAGACATGTTTTAGAGAAATAACTTAAAACATTAATCAACTATGTGCAAATCCCTTCCACCCACCCACATATCAATAAAATATTTGTTTACATAGAAGGCTATAAAACCTAAATGGTTATTTACAAGACAAATTTCTCATTTAAAGTTTTATCATTTATTCTCATTTTGCAAAGAAGGTTGCAACTAATAGAACAATAGCTGTAGGACAGAAGTCAAGAACCACTTGGTTAACAAAAAAAAAAAGATAAAAATTGGCTGATAATACATTACAGGTAAAATATATGGACCAACCACCACATGGTTGCTGTTAAACAAAGGCTATAAATCCTCATGCTTCAGGGCTTTAGCCAACCTGTAACTATTGGGAGTTAAGTAGAAACTTTCCCTGGTTGTAGGTCATCCATAACTGTCCACAGCAGGGCTTCTTGTACCTTTCTTTGAAGCATTTTGTACTGGCCACAGTTGGTGACAGGATACCGGTCTAACTCAGGATGGCAGTTCCTATGTTTCCAAATATTGGTTGCTTGGCACTGAAGTTTTTCTTAGAAGTAATATTCTACTCAACAGTCACTGTCTAAAAATGGAATTGTGGGGTGTCATGCCCGTTTATTTTAGAATTAAATAATATACATAAAAGGGTACCTGCCCCAGGCTCTAGCTGCCCTCTATTGTCAGGTAAGGTTATCTTGCACAAAAGGAAAGCCAGCACTAGCCCACTCATCTTTCCAAACATATTTGTGGTAAAAGATGGTCTCTCAGCATGTCCTGAAGCCAACTGTTGTGGACTGGGGTTGGCGGTGGGTGGGGAGGGAAAATGAATTCCAAAGATGAAGAGCCCTGTCGTAAGCTCCCTCTCTATGGTGGGGGCTTCAGCTGAGGTATGTCTGCTGATCTCTACTGCAGCAGTATGGTTTGTTGAGAGCTGCTGTCTTTTGGGTAGGATCGTTCTATGGAATTTAGGGCTTTGTAGGTCAAAGCCAACACCTTCAATTCCACCTAGCAGCCAGCTGGCAACCAGGTCGATCACAGAACCCAAGTATCATGTACTCATGGCAAGATATTCTTTAAACCGAGCAAGCTCCCATATTTTACACTAACTTCAGTTCCTCCTGGATCTAAGGCATGGTTCATTGTAGCAAGGTCCACATCTGAAAAGAAAAAGAGACAAACTCCTTGCCAGACCAAGATGATAAAAAGCAATCTTGGGGTCACTGTTGTGAGGTGACTGTCTGGGAGTCACTGGGAATGTAACCAGATGGTCAGGCTGTGAAATGCTGGCTGAACATCCTCAATGGAGGAAGTGATACATTCACTCCAAATCCTCTGCTTGTCTTCTCCAACCCACCATAACTATTTCATTCTTAATTGAACAGACTCTCAGCCCAATTGACTGTCAGAAAAGAATGAAGCCACCAAAGACCAGCCCCATCCTCTCATAGATATATCAGCACTACCTCATAATTTACAGCATCTAAAGCAGTTGATAGATTTATTAGCAGTACGGACACCTGGTCATTATAAAGTAATTGGTACCCTTCCTTCTTCCAAAACAGGTACTGACAATATCAATCAGCAAAGGACAAACTACTTCTGCTTTACCAACCAGGAATTGGACAGATTCACAAGGTTTAAAGGTCACAAAATTCCTCCAGCACGTTCTGAACCTCTGTAAGCATTACTGGGTAAAATTTAATCTTGGACGATATAGCATTGGCTTACTCTGTATCAATGACTAATTCAAATTTGCTTAAATTACAGGTTTATGTTTTTACAGCTAGGCCTACAAATGCAAGCTGGGATCTGAGAGTCAAGCTGGGCTTCTTCCTTTTCACCAATCACCACCAGCAATAAAGGCTCTGCAGCTGAAATTATGCCCTCAGCGACAGCTTTGCAACACCATTTTCCTCAGTGGGATTGCAAAGGGATAACAAGTAGGAATTTAGCAAACCATATTACAATACACAAGATTAAATGGAATCCAGCTCACTCTCTCTTAGCTGTGTTTGCTCCGCAGGGCTAGCAAGAGTAAAAAGCAGCAAATAAGTATGTTTGTCATCTGAGTCAGAAAGGTAATTCTTCATACACATAGGAAGAAGCTCTACTGAGGAAGGCAATACCATTTTTCCAATAACTTTTCATAGTAGAACTGTGCTTTAAATCAAACAAGCAAATACTGAGCCAGCCCAGTGCCACAGCAACAACAATTTGATCTGCTACATGGCAGTCTTTGGTTGGGAGATACTAAACAACTCCTCATCCTGGGGCCCAGGACTGCAAGTAAGCTATGAGGATGATACAACGCACATAGGCTCTGTGGAGCAAAGGAACATTCACATCACTCTTGAGAATCCCTTTGTGTAGAAAAAAAAATTATCTTGTGCCCTCAGGTGCAATGGCTATGGATGAAATACAAACTCAGTAAAAACAAACTGAGGTGTTGCAAGAGAGTTAGTACTTGTGCCTAGTGAGATAAAGTGAGGACTCTCCGTTGAGGAAGGGAGGAGTAATAACAGCTGCATGACTCTTTTTGTGGCCAATGTGACTGTGAAGGCCCTCCCAGCTTTTTAGGTTTTACTTTGTTTCGTGCAGTGCTGATCCTATTAGTCAAGTCCAGTCAATTCTCCCACCTTTTTCCTCTTCAGTGTTCCTTTTGCTTTCCTTCATTCTATATTACATCTGAAAGAAGCTGCATTCAGTTATGGGGGAACAAATGTCCTTCAGTTGTTGTTTTACCAGTTCCATTTAAGTGGAGAGCATTTGCACATGCCTCTGCTATTCCATGTTTCAAAACCATAAAGAAGTGGATTGAGATGCAAATGTTTTCATGAGTCATGTATTCAGTTTGATTTCCACGTTCAGGTACTGTTGGTGAGACACTTGAAAGAATTGGCTAATTTGTTGTTGCTCATGGTAGAAATATATGAGCACTAGCAATTCATAATATCTCCACAGAACACTCAGTGGATCGAATACATAAGATACAAGAGATTTTTCAAAGGATGCATATTTTAATACCCAGTCAAATACATCCGAGGATGATGTAATTTGATATGAAATAGCAGTTCCATGCCAACCTGATAATGAAATCTGATAAAGAACCTAAGGTTAATTCTAGCTATTTGCCTTGTCCATTTTCCTTTTTGTTTTATTCCTAGAATTTTTTGTTTTTTAAGCCTCTGAGTAGTTCTGATCCTTGAGATCTGATTTCTTATACCCTGCAGGGGACAGCATTGGGCAAAGAACAGTGAAAATCATAAGATAAGAGGAAACATTTGCTTTCAATTATCAAATTGTCCTTTGCTAATTGAGGTACAAAAGAGTATTCTTTTTTCCAGGTTAGCACCGCCATCTCTCCCTGTGAATTATTTATGAAAAATAATTTGGCTACCTATTTCACACTCTCCTCAACAAGAAAAAGATTCCCAACTCTTACTAGCCACTAGCATTACTGAAGGGTAAAGAAATGATGTATAGCATTGCTATAAAACTTAAGAGGTTTTTTTCCTCGACAGCTGTGTAAGCCTCACCATTTCTCAGCAGCTATGTTGAATCTCATCCCTGCTGTCAACATAGATATCAGTTTTCATGCAGAAAAAAAAATCAGTTTTCTGCCATTAGCTATCATTAATATCTATATATACACACATATGCAAACACACACACACACACACACACACACACACCTACTTTGTTTGTAAATGTGCACGTAACTTCAGGTAGAAATATTTCCTTTTTATTTTACTTTGGCATTGTTGCAACAAAAGTTCCCCCAAGTGGATCTATATTTAAAAGTGATATTGCAGAAAGGTATATGGTAGCTTTGTTTATTTTGGACAGATGCAAAGAAGTATCTCTGAACTTCTGCCAGTGATCAAAGGAACTGATGATGTAGAACAGATTCATGGGCCATGTCCTATCAGCCTGCACTTTACCCATCATCCATCATCCAAACCCTAAGCCTTTTTCTGAGTGATGATTGCACCCTAAACACATAAAATTAATCACCACTCTAGCCCAGCCAGGTGTCTTGCCTCCAGAAATTATCTCACTGCAGCAAAAGAACTGCTAGAATCTGATAGCTGTATGTAATTTAATTTAAAGAATACTGCATAGTAATGAAAGATTAATTTACATATCTGAAAAGTTTCTAGTTTCACAAAGCCAATATAGATTCCTTAGACATATGTAATTTGAAAACAACTGGTTCTTCATAAAATCAGGGCAATTAAGTATTTACTAGTTTCTGGAATTTTAAATGCAGGATCTCCATCATGATCTTAGTTTAATACAGGTTGTAAAATATAATTTAAAGAACT